>JASKMD010000015.1:8828519-8863519 GCA_030144725.1 Haematococcus lacustris
ATACATACCGCCTCAGTAAACCTGAGCAAGAGGAGCTTAAGAGACAGATCCAGGACTACCTGGCCAAAGGTATGATTGAGCCCAGCTCCTCCCCCTATGTTGCACCCATCCTGTTTGTGCAGAAGAAGTCAGGTGAGCTACGTATGTGCATTGACTACCGTCAGCTCAACAAGCTCACGCTACGTGACCAATACCCTCTGCCCAGGATTGATGATCTGTTTGACAGGTTGTCAGGGTGTTCTGTCTTCTCCTCCCTGGACCTCCAAGCTGGTTATCACCAGATCAGGATCACTCTTGAGGACGTCCCCAAGACGGCCTTCAGGACCCCTGAAGGTCACTTCCAATTTAAGGTGCTGTCTTTTGGCCTGGCCAATGCCCCTGCCACCTTCCAGCGTGTCATGAATGATGCTTTTGCACCTGTCCTAGGCAAGTGTGCACTAGTGTATCTAGATGACATACTGGTCATGTCTAAGTCTCTACCTGAGCACCTGCAGCACCTACGCCTTGTTTTTAACCTGCTGCGTAAAAACAAACTGTATGCCAAGATGTCCAAATGTGAGTTCATGCAGCTCACCCTCAGGTTTCTTGGGCATGTGATCTCAGCTGGTGCCATCTCTGTGGACCCTGATAAGGTGAGGGCCATTGTTGACTGGCCTGTCCCTTATTCCCTGACCCAGATGCAGTCCTTCCTGGGTGCTGCCAACTTTGTTCGCAAGTTTGTGCACAACTTCAGTGCCATCTCAGCACCCCTGACTGATCTGTGTGGCAAGCTCAGTGCCACATTCCCATGGCACTCCTGTCCTGACCATGAACGTCATGCCCTTTATGAGCTCAAAGCTGCTGTGGCTAACGTGCCTATGCTGCGCCTGCCAGATCACACCCAACCCTTCCAGGTGTACTGTGATGCCTCACTCCAAGGAGTAGGTGCAGTCCTGATGCAGGGTGGGTACCCCCTTGCCTATTTGAGCAAGAAGTTGTCCTCTGCTGAGGTCAACTACACCACAGGTGAGCAAGAGATGCTTGCTCTTGTCACCGCATGCAAAGAATGGCGTTGCTACCTTGAAGGTGTGCCATTCACTCTGTTCACCGACCATAAGCCTTTGATTTCACTGCCTACACAGAAGAATCTGTCTAGGCGTCAGGCTAGGTGGATGGAGCTGCTGTCTAGGTTTGACTTTAAGCTGGAGTACATCCCAGGTCCAGTCAACCCAGCAGATCCTTTATCCCGGTTAATCACTGGCCACCAGGAAGGTGCCACTGTGTGTGCAATGCTCACCAGACGGCAGGCCAAACTTTCCTGTGGGGGGGAGGGAGCTAGTGGTGCTCGAGCCCTTGAGGCCAATGCCCCTGCTGCCGTCACTGCGAAATCCTCCTTAACTCCAGAGATTACTGAAAATACTGCTGATACAAGCCATAACAGGGACCTCGTTCCCTTGGTCACCTGTACATCTGACACCTCAGTGCACTATCCTGCGGCTCCTGCCCATCCTCTGGGTTTGTCTGATCAACTCATCCAAGGATACCGGCTTGACCCTGCGTTTAATGCTGAAGCTGATCTGTCCAGCATGTACCAGGACACACATGGCCTATGGCGGCTCACTGGTAAGGATAAGGTAGTGGTCCCCAATGACTCTGAGCTGCGCAACCACATCTTGCACGAGATGCATGATGCAGTCTATTCAGGTCATGTGGGTATCAGCAAAACCCTGGAACGTGTGTCACGTGTGTTTTGGTGGAACACAATGCGTGCTGACGTCAGGTACTATGTGTCCACATGTGATGCCTGTCAACGTGACAAGGCGTCCTCTCTCAAGCCAGGTGGCCTACTCAACCCTCTGTCTATACCTGACTACCGCTGGGAGTCTGTGTCCATGGACTTCATTACCAAGCTACCTGCTGGATCACATGGGTATGATGCTATCTGTGTCTTTGTGGATAGGCTCAGCAAGATGGTCCACTTTGTGCCATGCCGTGAGGACCTTAAGGCACGCCGTTTTGCACAACTGTTCATTGACCATGTGTACAAACTGCATGGCATGCCTGCTGAGCTGATCTCTGACCGAGGCTCACTGTTCACAAGTGTGTTCTGGCGTGAGGTCATGAGGCGCTGTGGCTCTAAGCCTGCCCTCTCATCATCTTATCATCCACAGTCTGATGGCCAGACAGAGAGGTACAACCGTGTGTTAGAAGAGATGCTCAGGCACTACATCTCACCTACTCAATCTGACTGGCCTGACTACTTAGCCTTGGCTGAGTTTGCTGTCAACAACTCGTGGCAGGAGTCCATCCAGTCCACCCCCTTCCTGGTCAACACAGGTCAGTCCCCTGTGACTGTTGGCCTACGTGATCTGCCTTATGGGGGCCGTTGTCCCTCTGCTCATGCCTTTACCCGCTGGTGGCAGGATGCTGTTGCCAATGCCAGGAAGTGCATGGCTGCAGCCCAATCCCGTCAGGCTGCCTATGCCAACAAGGCCAGGCGTGACGTTGAGTACAAGGTGGGCCAGAAGGTGTTGCTCAGCACCAAGCACCTCAAGCTTCAGCCTGGGAAGGCTCGTAAGCTCATACCTAGGTATGTGGGTCCCTTTGAGATCCTGCTGCTGGTTGGTGCAGTAGCTGTCAAGCTAGACCTTCCTGCCAGCATGAGCCGTCTGCACCCTGTCTTCCATGTGTCACTCATCAAGCCTTATACTGGCACTGATGTTGGCTTCATGCCACCTCCTGTGACCTGGATGGATGAGACCCCTGTGTACTATGTTGAGCGTTTGCTTGACCACAAGGGTGTCAAGGACAACAAAGCCAGTTACTACCTGGTGCAGTGGGAGGGTTATGATTCCACTCACAACACCTGGGAGCCCAGGTCCAACCTGACTGACTGTGACAAGGTCTTGGCTGAATACAATGCTATCCATCATCTTAAGTAAGTCTCCTGCATGCATGCTGCCGCGCTGCTGCACTGAGACACTCTCTTCTCTGTGCTTACAAAGCCTATGGTTATATGTTACAATTCCCCTATTACAGTTGGTCTCTGACCACACCCAGCTTTGACCTGGCTCTACCTTCATGGTATTCAGTAGCTAACCCAGTGAGACCTAGGTCTTGCGAGTCTCGGGTTTAACCTGAGGCGGAACGAGGCATCCCCTTGGGGGGGAGGAATGTAAGGGCGCGCTCCGCGTAGTCCCTTAGTGTCGTCTGGGCTGTCGCGGTTAACCCGAGGCAGCTACAGGATATCGGTCACACCGCATTAGTGTGAGTTGGCAGGTAAAGCCTAGCAGCGTAAGCTGTGAGGACAACTGGTTCGATTCCAGGGGGCCCCGTTCTAAGCCCTAGCCTTCTCACGGTAATGCCTTGTGGCTGACCCTTTCAGTACCCGCACTTCGGTGCCCTCGCGGCCGGCTCAGTGTTACACATGGTTCAAACGGTCCAGCGTCGCCTTTATAAGGCTGCACGTTACAAGTGGTTTCCGACCGATAAGCCAATTACTGTAAACACTCCGCCTCGACCATGTAAAAGATGGTTCGAAGTGTTTGCGTGACTTACACAGTCACTGTAGAGGATTAGGCTCGCGCTAAGCGCTCTTAAACAAAGCCTCGATACATACAAAACATCGAGCTCGCCAAAATGGGGCCGAGAATAAGGCATATCTGGAGACCCTCTATGAGCGGACCCGTGCATTGTAGGATGTGTCGACCTTGCAGGCGAGCGTGACAGTGGCGGAAAAGCTGGCGAACGGGACGTGCCTAGTGAGCAGCTCCGGCCGGCCTCCTGGCCCGCGAGGACCTCCTGGGCGCTATTCACGCAGAAGCTTGCCGCTGCTGAAGCCGTTGCTGCTGGGGTAAGTCGCGCTGATGCTTTTGCTCTTGCGCCCCAGCCGGTCTCATCAGCCCTCCATGCAGGCAGAAATGCAGCCTTGCAATACTGTGGCTAGCATCTTCGACATGCAATGTTCCACTGCTCGTCGACCTGCTGCTAATGCTGGTGTACTCCAGTCTGCTTGCTTGCAGGAGGCTGGTCCCCAGCCTGCAGGTGGGTCTACAGGTCCGCATGCTTATGCTGCAGCCCTTATAGGTAGTGGCACCTTTGCTGCCCAGCCTGCTGCTCAGCCTGCTGCTCAGCCTGCTGCCCAGCCAGTTATGCACAGTGTTCCTGCTGTTGCACACCATTCTGCTGTTTTGCAGGAAGCTGGTCCCCAGCCTGCAGGTGGGTCTGCAGGTCCCCATGCTTATGCTGCAGCCCTTGAAGGTAATGGTACCTCTGCTGCCCAGCCTGCTGCCCAACCTGCTGTGCACAATGCTCCATGCACTACTGCTGCTGCTGCATCTGTTGCACGTGCTGCATACACTGCTGAACTAGCCACAGTGGCCCAGGGTGCTCCTGCCTCTGGCTGGACTCCCGTAGGACAGAGCCCTAGTAGGCCTGTCCCCAAGCCATCAGCATCTATTGCTGCAATCCGTTAGGAGTATGTTGGGCTAGCTGGTGGCTCTGCCCCACTCCCACCTGCTGCTGTGCCTCTGGCACCTGACACTGTGGTGCACTCCCACAGGGGCTTGCCCCCTGTTGAGCGTTGGTCTGATAACAGCCTTGCTCAGGGTAAACGTGCTGTCACCTTCCTTAAGGATCTGGAGGTGCACTGTGCTAACAATAACCTTGATCCTGCCCTTGCACTGTCATCCTCATGTTCAAGTCCATCAGGTATTCAGATGCCTTGACACACATTGGGTATACCCCATGGGACTATCTTTGCAAGCACTTCATTGAGATGGTAGGGGAGGACTGTGACTGACCTCAACCATGCTCATGGCCAGCTGTTGAACTCTAAGCTGCTGTGCATGTCTCTCAGTGTGACCCTGCAGGAGTACATTACAAACTTCAGCAATACCATCACTTTGTGTGAAACAGGGTGCATGAACATGGCATTGACTGTGGTCACTGTTTATAGGGGCTTCACCCCCCCAGCTGGCCCAGTGGCAAAGGACCTCATGTCCTTGGCACAACCCACTCTCGACTGCTGTGGCTTCAGCCATAGACAACCACTAGGTTCTGGGGTCACCCCATGCAAGTGTGGTGGTGTTAGTGTTGTGGCTGCTGTTCGTCCGCAGATCGCCGCCGTCTTGGCAGCCCTCACTCTCACTCCGGCCTGGTCACTCCGGCCGCGCCGGTGGCGCTGGTGCCCCCGCCACTCCCCGTGCCTACCCTGCAGCTCCCACGGCTCCGCCGTCTGCTGCCCCGCCTACCGCGGTATGATGTGTTTTTGGGTGATGACTGGCTGTTTGCCAACAAAGCCATCCTTTCTTATGAGGGTAAAACCCTTTCTCTTTCTGCTGCTGGCAAGACTGCTGTGACTCTGCCGTGTCCTGCTGTGGCAGCCCCTAAGTATGTTGGGCAATGTTCTGCTGTAAGACCAACCCCTGCATTCTTAATCAATGCTCTCAAAGCCAAGCCTGAGTTAATCTCAGCTTCCCAGGCGTCCAGGTGGCTCCTTAAAGGAGGCCGTGCTGTGGTTGCTTTAGTCATGGCTGAAGGCTCTGCCTCTGCCACTCCTGGTACACCCAGTGACCAAGACAACCAACACATACCTGCAGCTATTAAAGCTGAGCTACAAACCCTACTCGATGAGTACAATGATGTCTTTAAACCACTCACTGATACCCCTCCTGAACGTCCTGTGGGTCATACCATACCCCTGGTCCCTGACGCCCGTTCACCTGTGACCCCCATATACCGCCTCAGTAAACCTGAGCAAGAGGAGCTTAAGAGACAGATCCAGGACTACCTGGCCAAAGGTATGATTGAGCCCAGCTCCTCCCCCTATGTTGCACCCATCCTGTTTGTGCAGAAGAAGTCAGGTGAGCTACGTATGTGCATTGACTACCGTCAGCTCAACAAGCTCACGCTACGTGACCAATACCCTCTGCCCAGGATTGATGATCTGTTTGACAGGTTGTCAGGGTGTTCTGTCTTCTCCTCCCTGGACCTCCAAGCTGGTTATCACCAGATCAGGATCACTCTTGAGGACGTCCCCAAGACGGCCTTCAGGACCCCTGAAGGTCACTTCCGATTTAAGGTGCTGTCTTTTGGCCTGACCAATGCCCCTGCCACCTTCCAGCGTGTCATGAATGATGCTTTTGCACCTGTCCTGGGCAAGTGTGCACTAGTGTATCTCGATGACATACTGGTCATGTCTAAGTCTCTACCTGAGCACCTGCAGCACCTACGCCTTGTTTTTAACCTGCTGCGTAAAAACAAACTGTATGCCAAGATGTCCAAATGTGAGTTCATGCAGCTCACCCTCAGGTTTCTTGGGCATGTGATCTCAGCTGGTGCCATCTCTGTGGACCCTGATAAGGTGAGGGCCATTGTTGACTGGCCTGTCCCTTATTCCCTGACCCAGATGCAGTCCTTCCTGGGTGCTGCCAACTTTGTTCGCAAGTTTGTGCACAACTTCAGTGCCATCTCAGCACCCCTGACTGATCTGTGTGGCAAGCTCAGTGCCACATTCCCATGGCACTCCTGTCCTGACCATGAACGTCATGCCCTTTATGAGCTCAAAGCTGCTGTGGCTAACGTGCCTATGCTGCGCCTGCCAGATCACACCCAACCCTTCCAGGTGTACTGTGATGCCTCACTCCAAGGAGTAGGTGCAGTCCTGATGCAGGGTGGGTACCCCCTTGCCTATCTGAGCAAGAAGTTGTCCTCTGCTGAGGTCAACTACACCACAGGTGAGCAAGAGATGCTTGCTCTTGTCACCGCATGCAAAGAATGGCGTTGCTACCTTGAAGGTGTGCCATTCACTCTGTTCACCGACCATAAGCCTTTGATTTCACTGCCTACACAGAAGAATCTGTCTAGGCGTCAGGCTAGGTGGATGGAGCTGCTGTCTAGGTTTGACTTTAAGCTGGAGTACATCCCAGGTCCAGTCAACCCAGCAGATCCTTTATCCCGGTTAATCACTGGCCACCAGGAAGGTGCCACTGTGTGTGCAATGCTCACCAGACGGCAGGCCAAACTTTCCTGTGGGGGGGAGGGAGCTAGTGGTGCTCGAGCCCTTGAGGCCAATGCCCCTGCTGCCGTCACTGCGAAATCCTCCTTAACTCCAGAGATTACTGAAAATACTGCTGATACAAGCCATAACAGGGACCTCGTTCCCTTGGTCACCTGTACATCTGACACCTCAGTGCACTATCCTGCGGCTCCTGCCCATCCTCTGGGTTTGTCTGATCAACTCATCCAAGGATACCGGCTTGACCCTGCGTTTAATGCTGAAGCTGATCTGTCCAGCATGTACCAGGACACACATGGCCTATGGCGGCTCACTGGTAAGGATAAGGTAGTGGTCCCCAATGACTCTGAGCTGCGCAACCACATCTTGCACGAGATGCATGATGCAGTCTATTCAGGTCATGTGGGTATCAGCAAAACCCTGGAACGTGTGTCACGTGTGTTTTGGTGGAACACAATGCGTGCTGACGTCAGGTACTATGTGTCCACATGTGATGCCTGTCAACGTGACAAGGCGTCCTCTCTCAAGCCAGGTGGCCTACTCAACCCTCTGTCTATACCTGACTACCGCTAGGAGTCTGTGTCCATGGACTTCATTACCAAGCTACCTGCTGGATCACATGGGTATGATGCTATCTGTGTCTTTGTGGACAGGCTCAGCAAGATGGTCCACTTTGTGCCATGCCGTGAGGACCTTAAGGCACGCCGTTTTGCACAACTGTTCATTGACCATGTGTACAAACTGCATGGCATGCCTGCTGAGCTGATCTCTGACCGGGGCTCACTGTTCACAAGTGTGTTCTGGCGTGAGGTCATGAGGCGCTGTGGCTCTAAGCCTGCCCTCTCATCATCTTATCATCCACAGTCTGATGGCCAGACAGAGAGGTACAACCGTGTGTTAGAAGAGATGCTCAGGCACTACATCTCACCTACTCAATCTGACTGGCCTGACTACTTAGCCTTGGCTGAGTTTGCTGTCAACAACTCGTGGCAGGAGTCCATCCAGTCCACCCCCTTCCTGGTCAACACAGGTCAGTCCCCTGTGACTGTTGGCCTACGTGATCGGCCTTATGGGGGCCGTTGTCCCTCTGCTCATGCCTTTACCCGCTGGTGGCAGGATGCTGTTGCCAATGCCAGGAAGTGCATGGCTGCAGCCCAATCCCGTCAGGCTGCCTATGCCAACAAGGCTAGGCGTGACGTTGAGTACAAGGTGGGCCAGAAGGTGTTGCTCAGCACCAAGCACCTCAAGCTTCAGCCTGGGAAGGCTCGTAAGCTCATACCTAGGTATGTGGGTCCCTTTGAGATCCTGCTGCTGGTTGGTGCAGTAGCTGTCAAGCTAGACCTTCCTGCCAGCATGAGCCGTCTGCACCCTGTCTTCCATGTGTCACTCATCAAGCCTTATACTGGCACTGATGTTGGCTTCATGCCACCTCCTGTGACCTGGATGGATGAGACCCCTGTGTACTATGTTGAGCGTTTGCTTGACCACAAGGGTGTCAAGGACAACAAAGCCAGTTACTACCTGGTGCAGTGGGAGGGTTATGATTCCACTCACAACACCTGGGAGCCCAGGTCCAACCTGACTGACTGTGACAAGGTCTTGGCTGAATACAATGCTATCCATCATCTTAAGTAAGTCTCCTGCATGCATGCTGCCGCGCTGCTGCACTGAGACACTCTCTTCTCTGTGCTTACAAAGCCTATGGTTATATGTTACAATTCCCCTATTACAGTTGGTCTCTGACCACACCCAGCTTTGACCTGGCTCTACCTTCATGGTATTCAGTAGCTAACCCAGTGAGACCTAGGTCTTGCGAGTCTCGGGTTTAACCTGAGGCGGAACGAGGCATCCCCTTGGGGGGGAGGAATGTAAGGGCGCGCTCCGCGTAGTCCCTTAGTGTCGTCTGGGCTGTCGCGGTTAACCCGAGGCAGCTACAGGATATCGGTCACACCGCATTAGTGTGAGTTGGCAGGTAAAGCCTAGCAGCGTAAGCTGTGAGGACAACTGGTTCGATTCCAGGGGGCCCCGTTCTAAGCCCTAGCCTTCTCACGGTAATGCCTTGTGGCTGACCCTTTCAGTACCCGCACTTCGGTGCCCTCGCGGCCGGCTCAGTGTTACACATGGTTCAAACGGTCCAGCGTCGCCTTTATAAGGCTGCACGTTACAACATCCTCTGCGGTGGCCATGGGGGACCGGCGCAACAGTGTCTGCATCTGCAGACGCTGAGCGGCGCGTGGTGCCCCCAACTCCATGTTCGCAGTCAATGTGCGCTCGTCGCGACGCACTGATGTTGCTGCGGGGCTTGAAGGTCACAGGGTGCTTCACACACACACAGCCCAGCCCCCGGGTCAATGGGGGACAGCTGAGCTAAGTCCCCTCCTTGTGAGCTCGCTGCCTTCCTTGTGCCTTGCTCACGCTGTTTCTCGTCCTGAGCCCCAGGTCCAGTCACCCCCTGACCATGGACAGCAGCCTTACAGCAGCGATGTAGCGTTCAGGAAGAGCGCGCCTTAAATCTTTTCAACGTGTGAGCGCCATGCAACGCTAGAAGCTGTTACATGTGTCAGACTGTCTCAGCGTAACCAGGCCAGGACATAGAACGGCCCCCGGGGATCGAACCCGAATGGTGGGCAGGCAATACAGCCCACCATTTAACCTGCCTGTATCACACTTCGTCAGTGACACTAGCGGCCGACTGCTAAATGCAGAATCGGAACGCTACATTCCTCCCTCTCCTAAGGGATGGCCGTTCCGCCCATAGGCCATCATGGCATGGACTCGCAGTACTATGACCACTATTTGAGAACTCCTGCCCATCCGGATGCAGGTCGCTCTAAGGAGATCAAGGTCACCATGGACCCTTCCAGCCCAAGCTCAAGGAGCTAATGGACGCTGGGTACCAGACAAGCCAGGCTCATATGAGCAACTGGACTCATAGCACACCAAGGCACAAAGCATGCAGCAAAGCAACCAGCAAGACTACATGGAGCCCATGTCCCACATTTTAATCATAGCAAGCCATGCTGAGCCTTATACAAGTTCACGCAGTCAGGGGCATTTGCTAGATTTGCTAGGGACATTTGCTAGATTGCTGGCAGGCTCCCAAGTGTTGTCAGAGTCTTCATAGCCCTTCCACTTGACAAGGTACTCCTTTGCTTTACCTGCACGCACATGCCGGTGGTTCACAATGCGTTCTACTTCATACTGTGGGGAATCATCTAGCCAGCCTAACTCAGTGGGGGGTAGACGACCAAAGTTGCCCTCATAGGGTCTTAGCAATGACACATGGAACACAGGATGAATCCTAGACATGGCTGGTGGCAGTGTCAGCTTTACAGCGTCCTCGCCCACATGAGCTTCAATCCTGAAAGGCCCCACATACCGTGGCAGCAGCTTCCTGGCTTTGCCCACCATGCTACGTAGCTTCATGGTACTAAGCAGCACACGGTCACCCACTTGGAACACACTGTCCGAGGATTTCCTGTGTGGATTAGCATCATTAGCCTGGCGGCTCTGTGCCAGTTTCATACAACGTCTGGCTTCTTGAACACCCTTCTCCCAGCCTTCAGAGAAGAACTGGGCCATAGGAGGTGGCAACCGAGGTAACTCATGCGTCACCGGTGTCACTGGGGACTGTCCATAGTTAACCAGGAAAGGTGTAGACTAAATACTTTCTTGCCATGAGTTATTAATTGCAAACTCGGCAAACGAGAGGTGTTTAGGCCAGTCTCGTTGAGTGGGAGAGATATAATGCCTAAGCATCTCCTCCAACACTTTGTTGTACCGCTCAACCTGCCCGTTTGACTGGGGGTGATAGCTGGAGGTGAGTGAGTGTTTCATGCCCATTAGCTTGCATACAGCTTGCCAGGACTTGCTCACGAAAAGGGAACCCCGATCACTCACAACTTCAGAGGGTAGTCCATGATGGACAAATACCTTATCAATGAAGAGTTGTGCAAACTCAGGAGCATCCATGCTTTCTTTGCAGGGCACTAGGTGCACCATCTTAGAGAGCCTGTCAACGAATACACAAATGGAATCATATCCATGTGATCCGGACGGTAGTTTGGTTATGAAGTCCATGTGCATGACTTCCCAGCGGTATCCAGGTATAGACAGAGGATGAAGGAACCCCCATGGCTTAGCTGTAACCGACTTGTTTCTCTGGCATGCATCACATGTTGTTACATAGTGACGCACATCAGTGCGTAAGTGTTTCCACCAAAACACACGCATGACACGCTCCAACGTCTTGGTGATCCCAACGAGGCCAGCATACTTAGCATCGTGCATCTCGTGCAGGATATGCTCTCGTAGCTGTTTGTCACGGGGCACAATGACGGTGCGTCGTTTGTTATGTCTCCATAGGCCCTTATCATCCAGGTAGTAGTTCTTAGTCTTCCTACGCTTGGTGAAGTTGGAGTCAGCAGCATAGGCTCTGACCAACCACTCATGCAGGTTTGACAAAGGACCTGGAGGTTTGGGTGCACTGGGTTCTCCATCTGCTGGTACATCAGCAGCCCAAGTGACACGTTTGGTGGGTGGCCTTACGGCAGCACCATCACCTTGGCCTGGTGGTGGTTGTGTGGGTGGCGCAGCGGCATCACCAGCACTCGTTTTACGTGCCTTACTCCTAGTCATGACAAGGATACTCTTCACATTATCAGCACCAGGGCCTTTACACGTCTGTACTGTGGCAGCTGGAATGCGTGACAACGGATCAGCGGGATTAGATATACCAGGTAAATACTCAATGGTATATGAGAAGCGGGCCAGGAATTCCATCCATCTAGTCTGCCTGCGTGAAAGTATGTTTTGAGTGGGCAGAGAGATGAGTGGCCGGTGATCTGTGTACAGAGTGAATGGTACCCCTTCAAGGTAACACCTCCACTGTTGACACGCAGATACCAATGCCAGCAGTTCCTGTTCGCCCGTGGTGTAATTAACCTCAGCAGGGATTAATTTCCTGGAGTAATACGCCAACGGTTAGCCATCCTGCATCAGGACTGCACCGATGCCCTCAAGGGACGCATCGCAGTGCACCTGGAAGGGTTTGCTGTGATCAGGAAGCTTGAGCATAGGCACATTAGCAATGGCCTGCTTCAAGGCATTGAATGCATCCAGCTCAGCCTGAGGCCATGCCTTCCAAGGGAACGAGTCCTTCTTGGGGCCAGTCAGGTTTGTGAGGGGTGCAGCAATGGTGCTAAAATTATGTACGAATTTACGGACATAATCAGCAGCGCCCAGGAAAGACTGCAGGGTTTTGAGGCTTGTAGGGACAGGCCAGTTAGAGATGGCAGTAACTTTACAAGGGTCGACAGATATACCCTGAGTACTTATGATATGGCCCAGGAACATCAGTGTTCGTTTCATAAACTCACACTTAGATAACTTAGCATAGAATTTATTCTTACGCAGTAAGTCAAATACACGTCTGAGATGGACTAGGTGCTGCTCAGTGTTCTCGGACATCACCAGGATATCGTCGAGATACACGAGGGCACAGTCATTGATCACCTCAGCAAATGCTTCATTCATTACACGTTGGAACGTGGCAGGAGCATTTGTCAGGCCAAAACACAGTACCTTGAATTGGTAGTGTCCCTCAGGTGTCCTGAACGCAGTTTTAGGGACATCCTCAGCCGGGATGCGGATCTGGTGGTAACCAGCCTGCAGATCGAGGGAGGAGAACACAGTCTTACCAGCAAGCTGATCACACAGATCGTCAATACGTGGCAAAGGATACTGGTCACTGATTGTAATTTTATTGAGCTGGCGGTAATCAATGCACATGCGCAGCTCGCCTGATTTCGTCTGGACAAACAGCACTGGTGCAGCAAAGGGAGAGGAGCTGGGCTCTATCAGGCCTTTGGCAAGGAGATCAGTGATCTGTCTACGCAGTTCATCATGCTCAGGTTTGGACATCCTATAGCTGGGCCTAGCTGGAGGCCTAGCATCAGGCTGCAAGGGGATGGAGTGCCCTACTGCACGCTCTGGTGGGAGTCCAGTGATAGGTTCGAATACATCAGAGTATTCATCAAGCAGAGCTTGGAGGTGCTGTCTATGGACAGGTGAAACATCTGCTGGCAAGGTAAGGTCTTCTAGAGACACCATAGCAACCATAGCAGAGCCCCCTTTACGCAACCATCTGGCTGCTTGCTTAGCTGTCACAAAGGCCTTTGGGTTGGCTTTGGACACAGCAGCAAGTACAGCAGCAGGCGGGCGGGGCAGTGAGTGGGTGGATCCAGGTGGCCTGTTGGCAGCACACTGGCCAGCAACACTCATGTCACCTGTATGTGGATGCAAGGTTGTGTTACCTTGGGCAGTGCGCAGGGTCAGGGTCTGGTCGACGTAGTCGATCAAGGCCCCCTGCACAGACAGCCAGTCAGCACCCAGGAGCACGTCATAAGCATGAACAAGGTCAGGCATGACAGTCAACAGACACATGCAGCTAAAGCTGGCAATGTGCAACTGTACTTTGACATAGTGCTCACAGATCACAGGTTGATTGTTTGCAACATCAAACCTAAGTGACACAGGATAGGTATAGAGAGGAATACCATGCAGCTGAACATAGCTAGCACTAATGAACGATGCGTCAGCACCACCATCAGCTAACATATGGCAGACATGGCTGTCAATGGTGCCAGTAAACTGGAACCTTACCTTGTTGTCTTGTCCAGCAACCCCCAGGATGACTTGGGACGGCAGCATGGGGCAACAAAGGGCTGTCTTACATGATACCACATGACTCAAGCATGGGTCAGCAGCCTCACAACAGAACCCAGCAAAGCTAGCTGCCAGCACGGCAGTCTTCTCAGGCTTTGACTCAGACACAGGCACAGCACACTTGCAGTTGTCCACAGCACTCATGGCAGGACCCTGTGGCTTAGGTTTGTTGTTGGCAGGCAATGAAACACAGAGTGGATCAGTCTGCTTCTCAGGCTTTGTGCAGGCAACATAAGGACAGTTGCATGCAGCAGACAGTTGATCAGGCTCAGCAGTTGTTGCTACCGCAGCACAGGAACAGCACCTGCCTGGCTGGGCAACACCCTATTTGGCGTTGGCAGAGGCCAGCTTGCCCTTGCCCTGCCCCTTATCATCATCATCTGGGCGGTTGCGCTTCTGAGGCACATTGGCCCCAGCAGGTGGCCTGGAGTAGCCTGACTGTTCACGGGCCTGCTTGGCAGGCAGGTGCTTCCAGGGACATTGAGGCTTCAGGTGATCAGGGGAATAGCAATGGTGGCAGTACTGGCCAGGCTTTACAGCCGTGGCAGCAGCAGCAGCAGCAGCACCAGCCTTCTTGCCAGCAGCAGCAGGGGGTGGCCCTGGCCGCATGCCACCACGCCTGGGCGCAGTGCGGCCAGCAGGACGAGGAGCAGTAGGCTGACGACCAGAAGATGGCAGAGGTCTGTTGGCGTCAGTGATCTCATGTTCAGCTTGTTCGGTGATGGCACGACCCTGCACAGCAGGCACATGGCGCTTGGAGCTGACTGCACCGGCCAGGAACACAGCATTACGCTATGCCTGCCTGGCAGAATCAATTGCCTGGGTCAATGTCGGGTTCTGCAAGGGGACAATGTCTTTCAAGACAGTCTCACGCAGACTGGGAGACAACCCAGTGACAAACAGATTGACCAGGAGGGACTCGTCCATGCACTGCGCACCAGCAGTCAACAGGTTGTTCCTAAACGCAATGAGGTACTCAGAGAGTTCAGGATAACTGGGACCCATACGGATTGACCTGTCAAGCAGTCTGTCGCGAGCCTCAAGCATGTCATCCCGCAAGTCATCGCCTGTGTACTCAAGGAAAGACGCACGTAAAAACTGCCAGGGAGGAGCAACACCTGTCTGCGCAAAATGAGCTTGCTGGACCGAAGGGTACCAAGCATTGCGAGCAGCACCAGATAGGAAAGCAGGGAAGACAGAGACAATGTCTAAAGAATAGCGAGCACAGTGGGCCTCCAAGTCATCGCAGAAGGCCGAAGCCCTGCGGACTGATTTCAAGCACGCGTCTCTCCACTTGTCTGGGCCAGGCACAGCCTTGGCAGCCGGGACAGAAGTTGGAGCAGGGGACAAGAGGTGGTGCAAAGCACCTCCTCGTCCACCAGCGGACAAGTAGGTACCAGGAATACACGCAGGGCGTGTACCTGACCTGCTTGGGGAGGGCGTGCGTATTCCAAACAGCCTGTCCTGATAGGAAGATGGTCTACCAGGAACTAGGCTCACCTGAGCAGCCAAGGAAGACAGAGCGCGGTCCATGTTCCTCTGGCGTATGCGCAGCGAGATCAGCTCACTTCTGGTAGCCGCCAGTTCCTCGCGAAGCTGTTCAGTTTCATCCTCTTCTTCCTCATCTTCATCAGGCTGGACGTCTTCGTCGTCAGCCTCCTCCTCATCATTGAGAAGGTCGTCGTCCAGTGGACCAGTGCCAGGACGGGTTGGGTTAGCAGAAGACCCAGCAGGGTTTAGAACTGCCTGGAGATCTCTGCGGAATTCAGGGTCAGTGCGAGCCAGAGCGAGCAGACCTCTAAAATTGTCTGGGTCGGTGGATGTGCCGGCGCCAGGAGTTTCTCCAGTAGGAGTACCGTCTGTCATTATGCGGCGTTGAGAGTTATCGATTGCGGAAACCAATGTAGCGTTCAGGAAGAGCGCGCCTTAAATCTTTTCAACGTGTGAGCGCCATGCAACGCTAGAAGCTGTTACAGGTGTCAGACTGTCTTAGCGTAACCAGGCCAGGACATAGAACGGCCCCCGGGGATCGAACCCGAATGGTGGGCAGGCAATACAGCCCACCATTGAACCTGCCTGTATCACACTTCGTCAGTGACACTAGCGGCCGACTGCTAAATGCAGAATCGGAACGCTACAAGCGATTGCCCAGGTTGCCTCTACACACCGTAGCGGGGGCTGGCTCACTCGCCGGCTGACCAAGGAGCCTTTCACCATGGAGGTGGTGTGGGCCATGCAGGTTGGGGCCACAGCCCGGCACTTGGTGCAGAGCCAGCTCCTGCATGCCGCGGCAGCCGACTTCGTGGCAGGGTTTGCCGAAGCCTGTGCCACAGAGGTCCGGCTTTATGCCTTGCAGCATGGCTCAGCTTTGGTTTCATTAGAGTCCCACCTGCAGCCTGACCAGCCCCACCATGCCCTACACATCCTCCATGATCATGCCTCAGCACAGGGCAGGCTTCTCCACTCCTCCCTCCTGGCTCAGTCTGTCTGGGAGGTGCAGTACCTGGGGCGGGTCGTCGGTGTGCCTACGACACCCCTGCCCAGCCTCCCCCCTCCAGGTGCAGTGAAGGTGGTGCTGAGCCTGCACTACCAGCAGGCAGCGCGGCGAGGCATCACGGCAGCGGTGCTTGCTGCCGCTGGGTACTCTGCCAGCGAGCACAGCGGGGAGGGGCTGCCTGCTGTCTTACACCCCACCTCCACTTTCGTGTTTAACGAGCGCCTGGGTGACCACCCCCGGTACAGTTACCTGGCAGGCACACAGTGCGGGAATGGTGGGGTGGTGGAGGCCTGGGTGTTCCCACCAGCGGGTGACCCCTCCTTAGCCTTTCTGCCTAGGAGTGTGCAGAACCCCATGGGGCGGTGGGGGCGTATCCAGGTCTTTAGGGAGGACGGGGCCCCTCTCCAGCAAGACGCCGAGGGACCTGCAAGTCCCCAACCTCCTCCTCCACCTCCTCCTGATCCCCCCTCAGCCCCCCCCCCTTCACCTCTACCACCCTGCTCACCTTCCCCACCTGCCCAGCCCACCCTTCAGCATGCTCCAGCCGATGGGCCTATGGCGGACGCCTCAGGAGCCACGAGCGCTTCTTTGCATGCCGGAGAGGCCGCGGCTCCTACCCTGCTCACCCAGGCGAGTGTTGAGGGGTTACCTGGCTGGACCTGCTTTGTCCCTTCCACCACCTCCCAGCCCCCTCCTGGCACCGGCGCTGCTGCTGGCCTCCTAGCCCGAAAGGTAACAGAGGGCTTGGGGGCATCTGCTCCACAGCTGCCAGGGCGGCGGCAGCAACAGCAGGTACACCCTCTTCCCCCTGACACTACAGTTGTTGCTACCCCCACCCAGCACGCCCCAGTAGGGGGTAGCACTGTTGTGGTGCTCGAGGGAATGCAGCCAAAGGGTAGCCTGCTGTCGCCGTTTGGGTCCGTTGAGGGCGTGGCGGCTCCCCGGCCTGCCACACCTGCTGCCCCCCCCACCCAGCTCACCCCAGCAGTGGGTGGCCCTGCAGTGAGTGTTGCAGGCATCCAGCCTGAGCGTGCCCAGCTGAAGAAGAAGACTACTCCGGAATACACCGGCGTGCATTAAGGGAGGAGCTACCGCCTGGGGCACGGCCTGCTCCCACCATTAGGCTAAAAGAGACGACCCCCCCTACCCTCCCCCCCCTTTAGTGGCCCTTAGTCTGTAACTTGTCTTTGCAATGGAGTGGGCTGACTCCACCGCGTGCCGTGTTAGCTTGTTAGATAGTTTGGTAGTGTTGGCTTGTGTGATCCCCAGGGCCAGGAGGTGTTGCCGTGTGTGTGTTTCGTAAGTTGTGCCGCCTATGCCCAAGAGGATTGGTCTGATCTCAACCATATGGCCTTCCTTGCGTATGGTCTGAGCTAGATTGGCGTGTTGGTTGGTTGCCCTGTCTAATTGATCCGTCCACCTTGAGTCCGAGCAGTATTTGATTTCTATGATGGTGACCCGTTTCTTGACTTTGCCGCTGTTGCCCGCCTTCGCTTGCGGCGTCACCATGAGTATGTCTGGTCTAGTGGTGTTTTTGGTGGCCGCTGTTTTCAGTCCGAGTGATCGTAGCGTTGTGTGTAGTGTGTCGTTAGGGAGGTCAAGGTCTTCCTTCGCGCCCTTCTCCCAGCTGCCGGTGTCCGCGAACCGGATGTACCCGCCCAGGGTCCCCTTGCTGATAGCTTTAACGATGAGGCGGCCGGCCCCGTTGTGCCTTTCTTGCACAAGCGGTAAGGTCTCGCTGCAGCCCGATAGGAGGTGAGTGGCACTATCCGCATCCCCGCAGAGCGGGCATCGGTCATCCGTCGCCCGTTTCCAGCGCATAGCTAGTTTCTGATTGTATAGCCCTCCGGTACGGTAGAGTAGGGCAGTGCGTTGCGCGTGGGTGGAGATGTTCGTGTCGATCATCACTCTATCGCCCGCGCCTGGTGCTGCGACCTTCGTGATTTCTTGGGACATTAGGTAGTAGATGCTGTCTTGGTTGGCAAGGCCAAGCTTGTGTTTGTGGTGCATATGTGCCCGCACGCTTTGGCGGCAGTCCGGCAGTGGGGCGAGGGATTCGCTGTCGGCCGCGGTGCTAAGCCAGAAGGTCGTCTCTTTGCGTGTATTTGGGCTGTAGGCTGGGGTGTTGGCAAGCTCTGGGTGTAGCGCCGCGTGCTTGGCTAGGGCGTCTGCGCCTTCATTTCCGATAATGCCTAAGTGGGCCCGGACTTTGTAGAATTGTATCGTGGCGGGGCTGTCGATGATGAGGGTGGCGATGGCTGTCAGGATGTCCTTGTGTCTATGTGTGATGAGCGACATCGGATTAGCGAGGGCTCGGCGGATTTGGTAGAGCGAGCAAAGGCTGTCGGTGGCGATGCGTTTGGCCCCCGCTTTGAGTGCCGCGTATATCGCCGTGAGTTCTGCCTTGTTGATGGTGTTGCTTTCTGGGTCGTCCAGGGCGACTGTGATGAGGATGTTGTTCTCCGGGATATAGACCCCCGCACCGACGCGCGCTGGGTCCGCCCCGGAGGTCTTGATGCAGCTGCCGTCTGAGTACGCGATGGTGGCCCATTCGGTGATGGCCATCCGTGGCTGCGTCGTGGAGTGTTGCGTGAGCTGTTGGTGGCTGCGTTGGTGCCCCGAGGTGGGCAGGTCCCTGTCCAGCGGCAGGCGCATGTGTTGTTTGTGGCCGCTAGGAGGTGTGGCCGGCTGGCTTTGGTCCGTTGGTCTGTTGCGGATTGGGTGTGTGTCTCGTTGGGGGTGGAGGGCAGTGGCAGTGCTAGCCAGCCATCCTTGGGGGTTGCCTTTGGTGACGAGTTGTCGTCCCGCTGCATTCCAAATGACGTAGATGTGGAGGTTGGCGTGCCCAGCTGCTGCAGCCTCTGCCCGACAAGGGCGTCATGGGTCCCGCGCCAGCCACACCTGCTGCCCCCCCCACCCAGCTCACCCCAGTAGTGGGTGGCCCTGCAGTGTGTGTTGAAGGCATCCAGCCCGAGCGTGTCCAGCTGCTGCAGCCTCTGCCCGACAAGGGAGTCATGGGCCCCGCGCCAGCCACACCTGCTGCCCCTCCCACCCAGCTCACCCCAGCAGGGAGTGGCACTGCAGGGTTTGCTGCAGCTATGCTGCTAACTCTGCCCGATGCGACATCAGAGGATGACTCACCGGCAGTTTCCCTACGCCCTCGGTATACCCGCCTTGCCAAGGGTGGTACCAAGGTGATTCACCCAGCCACAGCTTCCGCCAAGCCTCAGCAGCTTCAAGCCCTGGCTCCAGGCCCTATCTTCAAGCCCTCCCGCTTTGACTCTTCGTGGGGTCCGTCTCGCTCGTTGACCACGCAACGTACACCCAACACCGACCTCTGCACCGACCATCCGCCAGTGAGTAGGAGGGGGGGAGCGGCGGGTCCTTTTCTTGCAGGGTCCAGTCAGTCGCCGCTGGGCCCCCCCGCCCTGCCGATCATGACCACCTCCACCCAGCACGCCCCAGCAGGGGGTGGCATGGCGGGTTACGAGGGGGGGAAGGGGGGTCAGGGTAGCCGGGCTCGGGAGCAGCTGGTTGGCCAGGCAGGCCAGGGCTCCCCCTCAGCGCCGATCACGCCCACCCCCACCCAGCACGCCCCAGCAGGGGGTGGCATGGCGGGTTACGAGGGGGGGAAGGGGGGTCAGGGTAGCCAGGCTCGGGAGCAGCTGGTTGGCCAGGCAGGCCAGGACTCCCCCTCAGCGCCGGTCACGGCCACCCCCACCCAGCTCGCCCCAGCAGGGGGTGGCATGGCGGGTGACGAGGGGGGGAAGGGGGGTCAGGGTAGCCAGGCTCGGGAGCAGCTGGGTGGCCAGGCAGGCCAGGGCTCCCCCTCGGCGTCGGTCACGGCCACCCCCACCCAGCTCGCCCCAGCAGGGGGTGGCATGGCGGGTTACGAGCGGGGGAAGGGGGGTCAGGGTAGCCAGGCTCGGGAGCAGCTGGTTGGCCAAGCAGGCCAGGGCTCCCCCTCAGCGCCGGTCATGGCCACCCCCACCCAGCTCGCCCCAGCAGGGGGTGGCATGGCGGGGTACGAGGGAGGAAAGGAGTTCAAGGGTGCCCTTGCGCAGCAGCAACAGCGGGCCAACCTTTTTGAGCACCCAAGAGTTCATGCCCCGCTGGCCTTCGTTCCTAGGACAGTTGGCAAGGAGACCTGCGCTTTTACTAGGTTGGGCAGGAGGGCTAGTCAGTGGGTAGAGGAAAGGGCTGGTGCAGCCTCAGGCACAGCAGCGCGGGTGTTGGCGGGGACAGAACAGCTGGCGATGGTTCCTGCAGTTGGGTTCTCTGTGGTTGCGGGCACTGCTACCCCAGTTGACATGGATGTGGCTCGTCTCCCTCCCTCACCTTCCAACGTGCTCAGCTCCCCCACCCTGCGACCCTCATTGGGCGGGCCCCCCACTCAACGCCCCATCGTCAAGGGCACAGCCGTCCTGCGGATGGAGAGGTTTGTCCGGGGTGCAGCTAGGACGCTCCAGGACCTAGTTGACCGGGCTCGCCGGCCCAGGGATCCGTGCCAGCTAGCCCACGGAGCTGGTACAACGCAGCCCACCCTAGCCCCGCTACCTGCTCATCTCTGCCCTCCCCTTATGGCCATCAGTCCACCCACGGAGGCACCACAGATGGTCAGGTACGGGGTCATGGACTGTGACAGCTCAGAGGACAGTGACCTACCTATCTCCCCTCCTCGCGTCCGCTATGGGGTGCTCTCAGATTTGGAGTCCGAGGATGGTAGCTTGGGGCCTGAGCAGCACGCCGGGCAGGCCGGGCAGCGCCGTTATCCCTCCCCTCTCATGCCAGGGGCGTGCTCCTCCGCAGGCCAGGGGGCAGCTGGGTATAGTGCGAGGAAGAGGTCTCGGCCAGCGCGTCAAGGGGCTAGGGTGCCAGAGGTTTTAGGGGGGGATGGTCAGGGGGGAGGCCAAGGTGCCCAGCAGGGAGGCCTACAGGGGGGCCAGCATGGGCGCCAGCGGGGGAGTAGGGAAGGGGGAGGTCAGGGGGGTCTACAGGGGTGGCCTGGGTTGGGAGCAGGTTGGATGGTGGGTCCAGGAGTAGGTAGGAGGGTTAGGGAGGCTCGCTCGGCCGAAGGAGCGCCAGCGGGGCCAGTGGCGGTGTCGGCTGTAGGCTTGGGCCAAGAGGCCGGCGTGGGGCACGAGTTAGGGCGGGAGCGGAGGTTGGACCTCTACCTTCCCCTACCACCTCGCCCGCCTTTAGCTCTTCCGGGCACAGCCCGTCATGCCGTCCCCTCTCCCTGCCGTAAGAAAGCGGTTTGCGTCGAGACGCCACTCCCACCCCCTCCCCCTCAGGGCTCGCACGCTCTGTTCAGTTCACGCGTAGCCCGCGCGGGGGCCCACCAAGTCTAGCCATGCAGCGTCCGGGTGTGGCTGCCAGTTTCCAGGCAGTCACCCTCAACGTCAGGGGCCTAGCTCAGCCCCACAAGCTCCAGGCCCTGCTGGATTGGGCTGCCAGCAGCACCGCACAGTTATTCTTTTTCCAAGAGTGCCACCAGGCGGAGTGCCTGTGGCAGTGGGCAGAGGCAGCCACAGGTGCCAAGCCGGGGTGGCGGGGCCAATGGTTCTACAGCCCAGGCACCGGCCACTCCCAGGGCTGCCTGGTCCTAGTCAAGCCCTCCACCATCCTGCAAGGCTGCACACAGGTGCAGTTGCAGGTAGACGGGGCACAGGGGAGGGTGGTGAGGGTAGATGCAGAGTTAGCGGGCAGGCCAGCATCGCTGGTGTGTGTGTACGCCCCAGCCCAGCCAGCACAGCGGGCTGCTTTCTTCGGGGCCAGCCTGCCTGCTTGCCTCCCTCACGCCACAGAGCGCCGCATGCTCTTCTTGGGAGGGGATTTCAACTGCATCCTCTCCCCGGACGACAAGGTGGGCACACCCGTGGGGGCGACCAGTCAGCACGCGGAGGACTGGGTGGGTAGCAGGGGAGTGGGGGCGGAGCAGCTGGAGCGGTTGGTGGAGGAGAGGGGCTTAGTGGATGCCTGGCGTCGTTTGCGCCCCACCTCCCGCGACCTCACGCACCTCAGCAACCGCTGGCAGACAGGGGCCCGCCTTGACCGCTGGTACGTCTCAGCCTCTGTGGCGGAGTGGCAGTTGGACAGCTCCATCCAGGGCCTCAAACCGGTCTCCACTGATCACTTCCCAGTGTCCGTGGTCATGTACCCTCCAGACCTGCCTCTCACAGCCCGCGCCCCGTGGCAGCTACACCCCGCCCACCTCGATAACCCAGCCCTTCTCGGCGGCCTGGCGGGCTTCCTAAGTCTGGAAGCCGCTCACCACGCAGCCCAGCTTGCCAGCTCCCAGGGGCCGCAGCGGCGTGACGTCCATCGGGCTAGGTGGGCGCATGTGAAGCAAGGCCTCGCTCTCTATGCCCAGCGCTCCCTCAGAGCGCAACGCAGGGAGCAGCGGGATCTGCAACACCGTAGGGAGAAGGCAGCCACCGCAGCGAGGGCTCATGTGGTGTCACAACTTCGCCGTGCGGGTCAGCCCGGAGACGCAGACCTGCGTGCGGCGGTGCAGCTGGGGGAGGTAGCAGCGCTGGCGGGGGTGCAGGACAGGGAGCAGGGGGCGCTGCGCTCCATGCAAGCCAGTGCAGTTCTGGACCAGTGCTATGGAGATCGCTCCTCTTTCTACTTCTACCACCGCGACCAGCCGGCGCACACCCCTACTCTCATCTCCTCCCTGCAGCTCCCCACCCAGCCGGGCCAGGTAGCAGACCTCTCCAGCCCTGCAGGCGTCCTGGCAGCCTGCCGTGTCTTTGAGCAGCACTTCTCGGCTTCCTCTCCCACAGGGGTGTACGCCGCCAAGCCGGTCGACCCAGCAGCTCGGGCCACCCTCCTCGCCAGCCTCACGTGCCGCCTCACCCCCGCCCAGGCGAACAGCTGCGAGGGCCCCGGAACAGACCCCATGCTGTCAGCGGAAGAGTTGGGCCACGCGTTGCAGGGGTGCGCCCACAGCAAGGCCCCTGGCAAGGACGGCCTCCCTATGGAGGTGTACGACCGGTTGTGGCCCCAGCTGGTGGGCCCGTTGCGGGCCATGTTAAGGGAGGCTCTGGCAGATACGACAGACCCCGCCCCTCTGGCAGAGTTCCTCACCGGCGTCATCACGTTGGTGCCCAAGGCTGGCAAGCCGAGGGACCAGGTGGCCGGTTACCGCCCCATCACGCTTCTCAACTGCGATGTGCGGTTGGTGGCCAGGGCGTTGGAGGACCGGCTGCAACAACCTCTGGACCTGCTAGTGCCCCTCTCCCAGTCGGCCTTCATCCTTGGGAGGGACATCAGCGATAACGTGCAGTTCCACCTCAGCCTCCTAGAGTACCTGCAGCAGCGTGGGAGCCCAGCCTGGCTCCTGTTGCTGGACCTGGCAGGGGCCTACGACAACGTGTCTTGGGGTTTGCTCCAAGACACCATGGAGGCCATGGGCTTCCGCCGGGACGGGCATGTGCGTTGGGCCCAACTGTTGCACCGAGGGGCGAGCAGTCAGGTGTTGGTTAACGGCCGTCTCACCGACAGCTTCCCCCTAGCCTCAGGGCTACTCCAGGGCAGCGGGGCTTCCCCGCTGTACTGGTGCATCGCGCTCCAGCCCCTAGTCAGCTACCTCAGCTCCCTGCAGTTGGCAGGCCGCATCAACACGCCCACCATCCCCCACAGCCCTCTCTCCATGTGTCAGCCCACCCTCCTTCCAGTCCTCCCCTCCAAGGAGTATGCAGACGACCTCACCATCGCGGTGCTGGACAGGGTCAGGGACGGGGCGGTGGTGTTGGAGGCCCTTGGCCAGTTCCGAGCTGCAGGGGCGCCAGCCCTCAGCGTAGCCAAGAGCTCAGCGCTCTCTTGTGGTCAGCCGGTAGAGGTCTCGGCAGCGGGGCAGGAGGGGGGCAGAGCAGGGGCGGGCAGCCAAAGGGGGGAGGGCAACGCAGGGGCGGCCAGCACAGGGGAGGGCAGGGTCACAGGTTGGGTTGGGGGCAGGGGGGAGGGTGGGACGGGGGCGGGCAGGGCTCAGAGGGACAAGAGCGGGACGGTGAGCCTAGAGAGGGGCAGAGGCACAGGAGCGGGGCATGGCAGAGGGGCTGGCAGCAGCAAGTACGGAGGAGGAGAGAGGCTGGACGAGGGAGGTGGTGGTCAGGAGCATCAGCAGCACAGGTCTCTCAGGCAGGTGCCCCCTTCCTCAACAGTTGCCGCCAACCCTACCCGGCTTGCCTCAGATGGGGGTGGTAGGACTGAGGTGGAGGGGGGAGGTGGCGGGGCAGGGGGAGAGAGGGTGGCTAGGAGCAGAGGGCGGGGCCGGGGCAAGGGCGGGGCGGAGCGGGGGGGCCAGGTCTGGGAGGGCCCGGGGGCGGGTGAGGGTGAAGGAGGTGCAGGGCCAGGGACCGGGGCTGGAGCCGTGACCATCCCCCCTTCGCCACAGGGCGTTCCCGTCCGGCACCTGGGGGTGCCCCTCGGGGCAGCTAGCTACTCCGCCATGAGCGAGGCTGCCTTTGGAAGGGCAGCAACAGTCATGGTGGCCGCCTCCCTTCCCTGGCGACCGCAAGGTCTCAACCTGCTTGGTCGGGTGCAAGTGGCGCAGCAATGCCTAGCGTCAAAGGCCATTTACCAGATGGCGTTCGTGCAGCCCCTGGCTGCAGCCGGAGTGGCGATGGGCAAGGCGGTCAAGCGCTTTGTGGCAGCCTCGGACCTACCCCAGGAGCGTAGCCCCAACATGGCCTGCCTCTACCCCAACGACGCTACTTGTGTGATGCCCCGACGGGAGGGTGGGCTGGGGCTGCCAGACCTGGAGATCACCAGCACCGCCATGCTAGCCAAAACTGTGGCCCAGCTCTTCTCGCCCAGAGTCCGGGAGTGGCAGCCCCTGTTGCACAGCCTGCTCGCCGATCCCCAACACAGCCTTAGCACCTGGGTAGTCACGGACCCCACAGCCTCCCCCGTGCCCAACCTGAGCCCCCGCCTACAGGCCCACGTCACAGCCATTGCACAGCTCAAGCTCCACCGCGTGGTGGCCCCGGCCGCCCAATCTCACTTTTCGGTGCTCGCGGAGCCGCTGCGTTTCAACGCTCTGGTCAGACTGCGGGGCAGGCCAGACAGTGACCCCCTGGCAGTTGAGGCCCTGCGCTGGACCCACGTCCGGCACGTGCGCGAGGCCCTCCATCGACCCCGCTCCGCCTTCGTCTCAGCTGAGCAGCAGGCAGCCGTGAGGTGGGAGGCTGACATGGCGCGGGCCACCCTGCCGGAGCCGTGGCAACAGGTGGTGGATGTTCGGCAGCTCCCAGCACCGGAGTGGGAGTGTGCGTGGGGCGGGACGGGCTTCCTGGTGCGTCGCGTTCCCTCTCAGCGGCCGACCCACTGGGTGTCACCTAGCGGTAGGCTGGTGGCCCTGGACGCTCAAGGGCAGGGTCCCTTGGGGGCTGTAGGGGTTCTCCCCGGGGAGGAGTGGCAGGCTGCAACAGTGGTGCTCCTGGACAAGCCCCACTATCGGCTGTCCCTTGAGGAGCGTGCCGTCCACATGCGGCCGCTCCCGGAGCAGCGGGGGGGGGCAGCTGCCCCTGCAGCGTTGGAGCCTAGGGGGGGGCAGGTGGGGGACGAGGGTGTGGGTAGGGACAACGGGCAGACAGCGGAGGGGGGAAGGGCACAGGGTATTGGGCGCAGTAGGGGTAGGGGTGGGGGCAGGGGTCGTGGGAGGGATGGGGATCGCAGCGGGGAGCGGGGGGCAGACTCAGCGGGCAGGGAGGCCCCCCCCTCCTGGCCTAGGGAGGAGTGGCTGCTCGGACCCTGGTCCCAAGTGCAGCTAGACCCTCAGGTTTGGGGCATGGGCAACACCTCCCTCCTGGTGCTCACCGTCAAGGCAGCACGATTGCGCCTCACGCAGCTACAGCGGGCCCGCTTCGACCCCACCTATCCTGCTAGTGGGGGCCTATGGCCAGCCCTGTGGGGGCCGCGCCCGCCGCCAGGGGCTGAGCCACCTCAGGGGCTAGCCGTCACGGGAGCTGGCCTTCGGACCCTGGAGCAGCGCTGGCTAGATAGCGCCACCCTCCTGGCAGCGCAACGGGCAGCGGGGGAGCGGGAGCAGCAGGGCAGGGATGTAGAGGAGCTGCTCCCGGAGGAAGTGCAGGGCAGCCAGACACCGCGTTGGCGTGCCACCAACGCTAGACCTCCTCCGCGGCCCACCCCGGAGCTTAGGGCGGTGCAGCGGGCACAGCGGCAGCTAGACGCCCAGATCCGACCGGGAAGGGGGGGCAGGCACAGCGGCAACAGGCAAGCAGGCGCGCTGCCCGCTGCCGGGCATGGAGCTCTGGATGGCATGGTGGACGAACTAGCCCGCTCAGCCCAAGCCGGCCAGCCTTGCCTAGAGGTGTGGCAGGAGCTGCTGGACCCCACCCTCCGCCGGGAGCATGTCATTGTGGCGTGGCGGGTGCTGCACGGGAGCCTCATGGTGGGGGCCATGTGGGGCCACATCCTGAAAGAAGCTGCGGCCCCTGCTTCATCAGTCTGTCGCCTCTGCCAGCTGGGACCCCTGGAGACGCTCACCCATGCCTTCCTTACCTGTCCCTCCGTGGCTCCCGCTTGGGAGTGGGTGCTGGACGTGTACGAACGCCTCACAGGCACCCGCCCTCCCTCAAGCGACGCTCTCCTGCTCCTCAGCGGGCGCCCTACGCACAGCGAGGATGGCCCCTTTCACCCCCCCGATGCCCACCTGTGGCTGCGCCTTCGCGTTGCCTACTTGGGGTCGGTGTGGCGCATCCGGTGTTTGGGCCCAGCTGCAGCGCTTCAAACGCAGTCGCTCGCCCATCGGGTGGCGCAGGGAGTCATCTTCACCCTGTCATCGGCGGTGCAGCGGGACTGGTACCGGGTGGGTAGGGACATTCGAGTGGGGCTGGGCGGCGCCGTCCCGTCCACGTGGTTCAAGGGGAGAGACCCGCGGCTGGATGAGAGGAAGTTCGCGAGCTTGTGGCCTGCAGCGTCGGGAGGGTGGTTTCAGCGGCAGCAGGGGGAGCTGGTTGTGCGTCTGTCCTTGCAGTGGCCTGTGCCCGCCCCCCCCATCCTAGGTGCCGCAGCGGAGCCCGGCTAGGGGGTTGTTGCCTGTACGGGAGGCCAGGGTATGGGAGTGGGAGTAGTGCCTGTCTGTTTAGGCTGGGTAGTTTAGAGCGGGGGGGTGGTAAGAATGGGGTTGGGAGGGAGGGGGAAGAGGGGCGTTGTCTTTTTGTCCCCTGGGTAGCTAGGGGGAGCTCTTGCGGGCGGGGGGGCTCTCACGGGTGGGGGCTTTTGTGGGGATGGGTCGGGAGGGTGAGTCGTTTCCTCGTTAACGTGTAGTAGGAGGGCTTGTGTCTTTTGGGGGCCTTCCAGTCTTCGACTCCTGTCTTGTGTGGTCTTGTCGCTTGGTTTGCCTGCTTTGCTCTCCTTTGACGGTTTTCTCTCCTGACCTCTCACCTAGTGCTGTTTTGGTTCCTTATCTTCCTCTGTAACTCTCCTCCAAAAAAAAAAAAAAAAAACGGGTGGCGGTTGGTTCCGGACTTACCCCGTATCGCTTACGAACATACTTACTTACGGGTTACCACCCGGATATCAGTAACTTGCCCCGTATAGTCACAGCCCTTGGTTTTGCGGCTGCGATTCAATCCGCGACTACCCCTACGGTTTTACACCAGGGTCGAGCCAACTGCTCAGGCAGTGTCAGCATCGAGGCAGCCTAGGAACCCAGGTGTCGAGGAATGCGCGTCTACCCGATGCTCCTCGATTACAGTGTAATAGCTCAGAACAGTAACAATGCAGCGCCTGCTGGGCCCCTTCCGGCATTTGCGGTCCAAGGGGTTCGCCCAAGGTTTTTTATGGTCCCAGACACCAAAAAGCGCCAGCACCAGCAGCAGCAGCAGTGGCCACAGCAACAACTTGTCCGAGTTAAACCCTGAGCAGCTGGCAGCAGTGACCTGTGATGCTCATGCTGTGCGTGTGATAGCAGGTACGACGCTGGGGTGCAGGCGAGCAGCAGCAGCCCCAGCAGCAAAGCAGTCGCACCGTAGGTGTAGCGGTGATAGTATTGGTAGAGGTAGCAGTAGTAAAGCCATCTGGCACTGGTGTGCTGTCTGCCTGGCCCCTCAGGGCCTGGGTCAGGCAAGACCCGTGTGATGGCTGCCAAGGTGGTCTGGCGCATCAGCCAGGGCTGCGCCCCCTCCAGCATCAAGGCCATCACCTTCTCTAGGCATGCAGCTGGCGAGCTCAAGGTGGGTGATGGGACGGCAGCGGCACGGGATGGGCCACTAGGGGTCCTGTTACCTGGGAGGGTGTTGGGGTGGTTGGATGGCGAGCCACCGCCATAGAACCCCTTGCTCCTCAGATGAGGTGGCTGCAGCACATGGTCTGCTGCTACTGCAGGTGCCTCTTGCCTCTATTGGCAGCACGTGGTTTGTGCACCCTGACTTACGCATCGCATCCTGCACAGCGCCTTGTTGCCCACAATTGGGCCTCATGCTGTCCCCACCCAGCTTGAGCTAGGCCGCCCTGTGGCTATTCACTTGGTCTCACTCTGGGTCACACATCACCCTCATGCCACTCAAGGCAATGTATCCACCCTGCCCCTGCCCCTGCCCCTGCCCCTGCTGCCCCTACTGCCCCTACTGCCCCTACTGCCCCTGCTGCCCCTACTGCCCCTACTGCCCCTACTGCCCCTACTGCCCCTACTGCCCCTACCGCCCCTACCGCCCCTATTGCCCCTGCCACCCCTACCGCCCCTACCACCCCTACCGCCCCTACCACCCCTACCGCCCCTACCACCCCTACCGCCCCTACCGCCCCTACCGCCCCTACCATCCCTACCGCCCCTACCATCCCTACTGCCCCTACCGCCCCTACTGCCCCTACTGCCCCTACTGCCCCTGCCCCCCCTGACCCTACTGCCCCTGCCCCTACTGCCCCTGCCCCTACTGCCCTGACCCTACTGCCCCTGTCCCTGCCTCCTGTACTGCCCAGGAGCGCATCACCAAGGCAGTGGGCGCACTGGCAGCTGCCCGGGTCACTACTGGCACCTTCCATTCCATCTGCTGCCGCATACTCAGGTGTGGCAAGGGCTGCAGGCGACAGCGGCAGAGGGGCTGCCTGCTGCCCACTTCCCAGCTGTGGGCCCCTAAATAGCCGCTAGGTCTGGCTCACAGCATGTGCAGCTTTCTTTCTGAGCTGCCCTATGCCCTACACAGCTGCCATGGGCACCCCACATCCTCACCTGCTCCCCACCTCGCCACCTTCCCACCTGCTACCTCCACACACCCCACCTCCACACTCCACTAGACACTCTCTCAAGGTTGTTTAAGTTTGCCAGTCTGGCCCGGCAGGTGCTACGTGACGCAGCTGGAGAGCGGGCCAAGCCGCAAGTTTGTGATCCTGGACCCCGATGAGTCGGTGATGGTGTACAAGCATGCGCTGCAGAAGCTGGTGCTGCCGATGCTCAAGGTGCCCGCCTGCCCGCCCGCCCGCCCGCCCGCCCACCCCGCACTCCCATGCTGTGACCCTCAATGGCTTACCCCTGAGCAAGTCTAAAGCTACTGAGCATGTTATCAGGGGGCTGGCAGGGGGCTGGCAGGGGCCTGGCAGGGGGCAGGCAGGGGGCAGGCAGGGGGCAGGCAGGGGGCAGGCAGGGGGCGGGCAGGGGGCCCATGCTGCATAGCATGCTCAATGGGCATAGCTTGCTGCCAGCATGGACACAGTGGCATCAATCCCTGGGCTGAAGCTTGGCCACCATGCACCTTGTGCTTCCACAGCCTGTGGCGGCCTGCATGTCACACATTCAGAGAATTCGGGCAACATGGGTGACAAGCATGCTGACCTGTATCATACCTCACCCAAGGGTGTGCAATCCTTTACAAATGGTGCACAAGCAATGCAAACTTGGGCCATGTCACTTTGGGACATGTTTGGGCATGTGGAAATGTTGCAAGCATCCGTGGTGGTTTTAAAAAGGTCCTCTGCGCTGTTTGCATCTGTCAGTGCTGAGGTATGCCTGGGTCGTGTGGTCTTTGAGCTCCTGTTGGTCCTGGGGGCTGGGGCCACGTCGCTGACACACACCCTGACACAAGACCTGGACCAGGTCCCTGGTTCTATCCCTGGCACCCCCAGCTTTTCCCTGCTGCCCCTGCAGACCAGTGAAGTGAAGAGCTTCAGCCGCACAGCCCTGGCAACCAAATTGCACGTTTTTTTCAGTCTTGCAAAGAGCAGTGTACCAACAACCTACGGCACCAAGTAAGCTCCCTCACCGCACCAGCTGCACACCACCTTCCTCACTATCCCATGTGACTAGCCTGCCGGTGGTTCTGAAATCCCTGCACTCACACCTCACACTCCCACATGGCGCTTGGGGTTGCTAGGGATGTGCCTGGAGGTGTGCCGGTCCACAGTGATGGCCCGATGTCATAGTGCTAGTTGCTAGGGTGACCATTCTGCCCCTCTCTGCCCTGCCCCTGCCCTTGACCCTGACCCTGACCTGCCCTGCTGCCCACCTGCACGCCTGCCTGCAGCATGAAGCCGGTATTGGCCGCGCTGCTGCGTGCCAAGAAGCTGGAGCTGCCTATCAACCTTAGCAGTGAGATGCAGGGAATCCTCAGTCAGCCTGACACCCTGGCATCCCTGCTGGAGGCGTACCAGAGGTGGGCTCCTTGCTGCCATGCTGCCAGGCTGCCGTGCTGTGATATGTTTAACGGGCAGACCCTTGGCAGCAGCCCTCCTCCCCTCCCACCACCCACATGCTGCCACGGCTGTATCATTGTCATCATTGTGGTTGTGAGACATACGGTTGTGGGACATATGGTTGTGAGACATATTGCTGGACATATTATGAGCAGGATTGTGAGCCATATGTGGTACCAGGCCAACACATGTGGTGCCAGTGTCAAGCCGTCCTAGGCCTACCAAGGTGCTTGTGTGCATCCTGCTACCACACGATGCCTGGGTCAAGCTGACTTGAGCACCTTGGCCACTGTGCTGCTGATCCTGCTGTGGGCAGGACGCTGGCGGAGAATGACTCCATCGACCTGGACGACCTGCTGGGCCTGGCGGTGGCGCTGGTGCAGGGCCAGGAGGGGGTGCGTGCAGCACTGCAGAGCCGGTACCGTCACGTGCTGGTGGACGAATTTCAGGTCAGGCGACTTTCTGTGCCCCTGGCTCCAAGTTCAGGTCAGGCGGGTGAACAGTGGCAGTGGGCAGTGGGCAGGTCATGCGGGTGGGCCCTTCCTACCCTGCCCCCCTGCTGCTCCCTCCCTCCCCCCGCCTCTCGCTCCTGCTGCCCTTGAACAGCAGTTATAGCTATGCCTGTGGCCTCCCTGCCGCCCTGCACCACTTGTATAGCCAGTAAGGCCACGGCTGAGGAGGCGTGGGCAGTGTCCCACATATTGGCATGCGACTGATCTGGGCACGGGATGGAGCCAGGGGTGGGTGTGCCAGGCACCCTGCTGGAGGCGGTTGTGCAGGGGCAAACAGCAGGGGCAGTTCATGCGCTTGACTTGCCCTGCACTGGCCGATACTGTGCCAGGGACGGCAACGCAGCCAACGCCACAAAGCTTCTGAGACCCTTAAGAACTGAGACCATTAGGTGGAGTGGGTGGGTCGTGTGCAGGACACCAACACGCCCCAGTTTGAGCTGGTCCGCCTGCTGAAGGGCTCAAAGGGCACCCTGTTTGCGGTGGGAGACCCCAACCAGGCCATCTACAGCTGGCGGGGCGCAAACCCCGAAAACATGGAGCTGCACTTCCAGCACCACTACCCTGACAGCAGCCTGCTGTACCTTACCGCAAACTACAGGTGCGCACCACAGCCCCACCCCCCCTGTCTTCCACGCAAGCATGGCGCATGGACATGGATTCCAATGACCCATGAATGCTGCAAGCCTCCTCCATGGCCCTAGCCACCACCCCAGTCATGATGCTAAGCTGCTCTGCCATCTTGTCACAAGCCATGGGCTTAGGCGGGGTCCGTGGAGCAGGGGCCGGGGGTCAGGGCCCAGGCCCCTGTTGCTAAGCTACTCTTCTCTTGTAGGTGCTGCCATAGTGTGCCCCTCAAGCGCCGTGTACAGGGCAGTCAAGCGCGGGCAAGCGCAATGATGGTGATGGCTGTGGGGCTGGCTTGCAGGTCAGGGGTCAACATCATTCGCGCGGCTGAGGCAGTGCTGTCCCACAACGGCCTGCCCAATCTACACAAGCCCATGGTGGCCATGAAGGCTGAGCCGGGTCGTGTGGAGCATGTAGGTGATGTTTTAAGCATCGCCAGGTGTGACTGGTGTAGGCCTCGTCACGCTGATGGTCACACTTGACGCAGGTGTCACACTCGACGTGTCCCCACCCCACCCCACCCCACCCCACCCCACCCCACCCCACCCCACCCCACCCCACCTCCAGGCGCAGCCTGTGCTGCTGTGCTGCTGCTACTGCTGCTGCTGGCACGGCTGCAGGTGACAGTAGCTGATGCTTACAAGGAGGCTCAGAGCGTGGCGAAGTGCATCCGGCACCTGCACCAGCGCGAGGGGAGGCCCTTGTCGCAGTTCGCAATACTGTACCGCAACAAAAAGCAGGTCAGCAGCCCCTGACTTGACCAGCCACAGGACCCTGGTCCCCGAGTGTGCAACAGTGCCTAGACAGACCAGTGAGCAACGCCCAGCCAGCCAGCCAGCCAGCCAGCCAGCCAGCCAGCCAGCCAGCCAGCCAGCCAGCCAGCCAGCCAGCCAGCCAGCCAGCCAGCCAGCCAGCCAGCCAGCCAGCCAGCCAGCCAGCCTGCCTGCCTGCCAGCCAGCCAGCCTGCCTGCCTGCCTGCCTGCCTGCCTGCCTGCCTGCCTGCCTGCCTGCCTGCCTGCCTGCCTGCCTGCCCAGCTTGGACAGGGGGCCCTGCCCCAGCCTGCCCTGACCTCCCTCCCCCGCACCCCGGCCCCCACACCTCACCCATACCCCACACCTAAGTTCACACCTCTCAACTCCCTCCCCCAGAGCGCCTAAACCCTAGCAGCCCACCTCCTCTACCACCCCGCCCACCGCTACCCCCCTGACACCTGCTCTTCATCCCACTCAACCTCATGCAATCCCACCCTCAAAACCTGCTCACAACCCCCGCTACATCCCACGTAACGCAACCCGCTGCACACAGCTGCTCGGGTGGTGCTGCTGCACCGCTGCCTCGCAGCAAGAGTAGCTGGCAAGGCCCTGGCTGCCCCTGCCTGCTGCACCGACTCAGCTGGCCTCCGCCCCCTTAGTGTGTTATGGCTTATCACGCCTACTGCCCCAACCCAGCTGGGATGAGCCCCTTTTGCCTGCCTACGGCCCAGAGGGGCCTCCTCCCAGGCAGCCAGCTGGCCAGAGGGCCGAGGGGCCTGATGTGCCCCGCCCTGCCCCTCCCAGGCCCACTTGATGAGCCTCGCCCTGCTAGACGAGGGCGTGCCCTTCAGGGTGCTGGACAGCATGGGGTTCTGGGATCGGCTTGAGGTGAAGGACCTGATGGCCTTCCTGCGCCTGGCAGCCAACCCCTGCTCCGACAGCATGGCGCTGGACCGCATCATCGCCAAGCCCGCGCGCGCCATAGGTGCAACAGGCTGCATGCAGGGGGAGGTGTCGACCAGCGGGACCACAGATGCAACAGAAAATAGACAGTCAGGGAGGGGCTCCCCTGACTACCAGAGCTGAGGGGTTGGTTGCATCAGAGCTCAAGTGTGCAGGATGACCAGCAGGGGAGGGGCAGGGGAGACAGAAGGTGGGAGGGGAGGGCACCGAGGAAACGCCGGCACGCTTTGCCTGCTGCTGCTGCCACGCTTTGCCTGCTGCTGCTGCCACGCTTTGCCTGCTGCTGCTGCCACCGCTTTGCCTGCTGCTGCTGCCACCGCTTTGCCTGCTGCTGCTGCCACCGCTTTGCCTGCTGCTGCTGCCACCGCTTTGCCTGCTGCTGCTGCCACCGCTTTGCCTGCTGCTGCTGCCACCGCTTTGCCTGCTGCTGCTGCCACGCTTTGCCTGCTGCTGCTGCCACCGCTTTGCCTGCTGCTGCTGCCACCGCTTTGCCTGTTGCTACTGCCATTGATTTGCCTGCTGCTGCTGCCACGCTTTGCCTGCTGCTGCTGCCACCGCTTTGCCTGCTGCTGCTGCCACCGCTTTGCCTGCTGCCGCTGCCACCGCTTTGCCTGCTGCTGCTGCCATCCCTTTGCCTGCTGCTGCTCCCAATGCTTTGCCTGCTGCTGCTGCCACCGCTGTGCCTGCTGCTGCTGCCACCGCTTTGCCTGCTGCTGCTGCCACGCTTTGCCTGCTGCTGCTGCCACGCTTTGCCTGCAGCTGCTGCCACGCTTTGCCTGCTGCTGCTGCCACCGCTTTGCCTGCTGCTGCTGCCACCGCTTTGCCTGCTGCTGCTGCCACCGCTTTGCCTGCTGCTGCTGCCACCGCTTTGCCTGCTGCTGCTGCCACGCTTTGCCTGCTGCTGCTGCCACCGCTTTGCCTGCTGCTGCTGCCACCGCTTTGCCTGTTGCTGCTGCCACCGCTTTGCCTGCTGTATGTGCGACCAGCACTGGCGCCCCTGCTGACGCCACAGGCTTGTAACAGCATGTGCTGCCCCTTCTGCTGCCACACTATTGCATGCCTCTGCATGCGTCGCCACTTTCGGTGTTCAGCTCTTGCTAGATAGGCCAGATGGTCAAGTGACGAGGCTCAAGCTGTCACATGCTGTCGTTGCTTTCACGCTGCGCTGTCAGCTGGGGCTGCGGGGTGCAGCAGGGCACCTGCATCATGGGGCCTCCATTGGCTGCTGTGCGCGTTGCCAGTGCTGCCAGGTTGTGGTACTACTGTGCTT
>JASKMD010000015.1:8868519-8878052 GCA_030144725.1 Haematococcus lacustris
TGCTGCTGCTGACGCTGCTGCTGCTGACGCTGCTGCTGCTGCTGACGCTGCTGCTGCTGCTGACGCTGCTGCTGCTGCTGACGCTGCTGCTGCTGACGCTGCTGCTGCTGACGCTGCTGCTGCTGCTGACGCTGCTGCTGCTGCTGACGCTGCTGCTGCTGCTGACGCTGCTGCTGCTGACGCTGCTGCTGCTGCTGACGCTGCTGCTGCTGACGCTGCTGCTGCTGCTGACGCTGCTGCTGCTGCTGACGCTGCTGCTGCTGCTGACGCTGCTGCTGCTGCTGACGCTGCTGCTGCTGCTGCTGCTGACGCTGCTGCTGCTGCTGACGCTGCTGCTGCTGCTGACGCTGCTGCTGCTGACGCTGCTGCTGCTGACGCTGCTGCTGCTGCTGACGCTGCTGCTGCTGACGCTGCTGCTGCTGACGCTGCTGCTGCTGCTGACGCTGCTGCTGCTGACGCTGCTGCTGCTGACGCTGCTGCTGCTGCTGACGCTGCTGCTGCTGCTGACGCTGCTGCTGCTGACGCTGCTGCTGCTGCTGACGCTGCTGCTGCTGCTGACGCTGCTGCTGACGCTGCTGCTGCTGACGCTGCTGCTGCTGCTGACGCTGCTGCTGCTGCTGACGCTGCTGCTGCTGACGCTGCTGCTGCTGCTGCTGCTGCTGCTGACGCTGCTGCTGCTGCTGACGCTGCTGCTGCTGACGCTGCTGCTGCTGCTGACGCTGCTGCTGCTGACGCTGCTGCTGCTGACGCTGCTGCTGCTGCTGACGCTGCTGCTGCTGCTGACGCTGCTGCTGCTGACGCTGCTGCTGCTGCTGCTGCTGCTGCTGCTGCTGCTGCTGCTGCTGACGCTGCTGCTGCTGACGCTGCTGCTGCTGCTGACGCTGCTGCTGCTGCTGACGCTGCTGCTGCTGACGCTGCTGCTGCTGACGCTGCTGCTGCTGCTGACGCTGCTGCTGCTGACGCTGCTGCTGCTGACGCTGCTGCTGCTGCTGACGCTGCTGCTGCTGACGCTGCTGCTGCTGACGCTGCTGCTGCTGCTGACGCTGCTGCTGCTGACGCTGCTGCTGCTGACGCTGCTGCTGCTGCTGACGCTGCTGCTGCTGCTGACGCTGCTGCTGCTGCTGACGCTGCTGCTGCTGCTGACGCTGCTGCTGCTGACGCTGCTGCTGCTGACGCTGCTGCTGCTGCTGACGCTGCTGCTGCTGCTGACGCTGCTGCTGCTGCTGACGCTGCTGCTGCTGACTGCTGCTGCTGCTGCTGCTGACGCTGCTGCTGCTGCTGACGCTGCTGCTGCTGACGCTGCTGCTGCTGCTGACGCTGCTGCTGCTGCTGCTGACGCTGCTGCTGCTGCTGACGCTGCTGCTGCTGCTGACGCTGCTGCTGCTGACGCTGCTGCTGCTGACGCTGCTGCTGCTGCTGACTGCTGCTGCTGCTGACGCTGCTGCTGCTGCTGACGCTGCTGCTGCTGCTGACGCTGCTGCTGCTGACGCTGCTGCTGCTGCTGACGCTGCTGCTGCTGCTGACGCTGCTGCTGCTGCTGACGCTGCTGCTGCTGACGCTGCTGCTGCTGCTGACGCTGCTGCTGCTGCTGACGCTGCTGCTGCTGACGCTGCTGCTGCTGCTGACGCTGCTGCTGCTGACGCTGCTGCTGCTGCTGACTGCTGCTGCTGCTGACGCTGCTGCTGCTGCTGACGCTGCTGCTGCTGACGCTGCTGCTGCTGCTGACGCTGCTGCTGCTGCTGACGCTGCTGCTGCTGACGCTGCTGCTGCTGCTGACGCTGCTGCTGCTGACGCTGCTGCTGCTGCTGACGCTGCTGCTGCTGCTGACGCTGCTGCTGCTGCTGACGCTGCTGCTGCTGACGCTGCTGCTGCTGCTGACGCTGCTGCTGCTGCTGACGCTGCTGCTGCTGCTGACGCTGCTGCTGCTGACGCTGCTGCTGCTGCTGACGCTGCTGCTGCTGCTGACGCTGCTGCTGCTGCTGACGCTGCTGCTGCTGCTGACGCTGCTGCTGCTGCTGACGCTGCTGCTGCTGACGCTGCTGCTGCTGCTGACGCTGCTGCTGCTGCTGACGCTGCTGCTGCTGACGCTGCTGCTGCTGCTGACGCTGCTGCTGCTGACGCTGCTGCTGCTGCTGACGCTGCTGCTGCTGCTGACGCTGCTGCTGCTGCTGACGCTGCTGCTGCTGACGCTGCTGCTGCTGCTGACGCTGCTGCTGCTGCTGACGCTGCTGCTGCTGCTGACGCTGCTGCTGCTGACGCTGCTGCTGCTGCTGACGCTGCTGCTGCTGACGCTGCTGCTGCTGCTGCGCTGCTGCTGCTGACGCTGCTGCTGCTGCTGACGCTGCTGCTGCTGACGCTGCTGCTGCTGCTGACGCTGCTGCTGCTGCTGACGCTGCTGCTGCTGCTGACGCTGCTGCTGCTGCTGACGCTGCTGCTGCTGCTGACGCTGCTGCTGCTGCTGACGCTGCTGCTGCTGCTGACGCTGCTGCTGCTGCTGACGCTGCTGCTGCTGCTGACTGCTGCTGCTGCTGCTGACGCTGCTGCTGCTGCTGACGCTGCTGCTGCTGCTGACGCTGCTGCTGCTGCTGACGCTGCTGCTGCTGACGCTGCTGCTGCTGCTGACGCTGCTGCTGCTGCTGACGCTGCTGCTGCTGCTGACGCTGCTGCTGCTGACGCTGCTGCTGCTGCTGACGCTGCTGCTGCTGCTGACGCTGCTGCTGCTGACGCTGCTGCTGCTGCTGACGCTGCTGCTGCTGCTGACGCTGCTGCTGCTGCTGACGCTGCTGCTGCTGCTGACGCTGCTGCTGCTGCTGACGCTGCTGCTGCTGCTGACGCTGCTGCTGCTGACGCTGCTGCTGCTGCTGACGCTGCTGCTGCTGCTGACGCTGCTGCTGCTGCTGACGCTGCTGCTGCTGCTGACGCTGCTGCTGCTGCTGACGCTGCTGCTGCTGCTGACGCTGCTGCTGCTGCTGACGCTGCTGCTGCTGCTGACGCTGCTGCTGCTGACGCTGCTGCTGCTGCTGACGCTGCTGCTGCTGACGCTGCTGCTGCTGCTGACGCTGCTGCTGCTGCTGACGCTGCTGCTGCTGCTGACGCTGCTGCTGCTGCTGACGCTGCTGCTGCTGCTGACGCTGCTGCTGCTGCTGACGCTGCTGCTGCTGCTGACGCTGCTGCTGCTGACGCTGCTGCTGCTGCTGACGCTGCTGCTGCTGACGCTGCTGCTGCTGCTGACGCTGCTGCTGCTGCTGACGCTGCTGCTGCTGCTGACGCTGCTGCTGCTGACGCTGCTGCTGCTGCTGACGCTGCTGCTGCTGCTGACGCTGCTGCTGCTGCTGACGCTGCTGCTGCTGCTGACGCTGCTGCTGCTGCTGACGCTGCTGCTGCTGACGCTGCTGCTGCTGACGCTGCTGCTGCTGCTGACGCTGCTGCTGCTGCTGACGCTGCTGCTGCTGCTGCTGCTGCTGACGCTGCTGCTGCTGCTGACGCTGCTGCTGCTGCTGACGCTGCTGCTGCTGCTGACGCTGCTGCTGCTGACGCTGCTGCTGCTGCTGACGCTGCTGCTGCTGCTGACGCTGCTGCTGCTGCTGACGCTGCTGCTGCTGCTGACGCTGCTGCTGCTGACGCTGCTGCTGCTGCTGACGCTGCTGCTGCTGCTGACGCTGCTGCTGCTGCTGACGCTGCTGCTGCTGCTGACGCTGCTGCTGCTGCTGACGCTGCTGCTGCTGCTGACGCTGCTGCTGCTGCTGACGCTGCTGCTGCTGACGCTGCTGCTGCTGCTGACGCTGCTGCTGCTGCTGACGCTGCTGCTGCTGCTGACGCTGCTGCTGCTGACGCTGCTGCTGCTGCTGACGCTGCTGCTGCTGCGACGCTGCTGCTGCTGACGCTGCTGCTGCTGCTGACGCTGCTGCTGCTGCTGACGCTGCTGCTGCTGCTGACGCTGCTGCTGCTGCTGACGCTGCTGCTGCTGCTGACGCTGCTGCTGCTGCTGACGCTGCTGCTGCTGCTGACGCTGCTGCTGCTGCTGACGCTGCTGCTGCTGCTGACGCTGCTGCTGCTGCTGACGCTGCTGCTGCTGCTGACGCTGCTGCTGCTGACGCTGCTGCTGCTGCTGACGCTGCTGCTGCTGCTGACGCTGCTGCTGCTGCTGACGCTGCTGCTGCTGCTGACGCTGCTGCTGCTGCTGACGCTGCTGCTGCTGCTGACGCTGCTGCTGCTGCTGACGCTGCTGCTGCTGCTGACGCTGCTGCTGCTGCTGACGCTGCTGCTGCTGCTGACGCTGCTGCTGCTGCTGACGCTGCTGCTGCTGCTGACGCTGCTGCTGCTGCTGACGCTGCTGCTGCTGACGCTGCTGCTGCTGCTGACGCTGCTGCTGCTGACGCTGCTGCTGCTGCTGACTGCTGCTGCTGCTGCTGACGCTGCTGCTGCTGCTGACGCTGCTGCTGCTGCTGACGCTGCTGCTGCTGCTGACGCTGCTGCTGCTGCTGACGCTGCTGCTGCTGCTGACGCTGCTGCTGCTGCTGACGCTGCTGCTGCTGCTGACGCTGCTGCTGCTGCTGACGCTGCTGCTGCTGCTGACGCTGCTGCTGCTGCTGACGCTGCTGCTGCTGCTGACGCTGCTGCTGCTGACGCTGCTGCTGCTGACGCTGCTGCTGCTGCTGACGCTGCTGCTGCTGCTGACGCTGCTGCTGCTGCTGACGCTGCTGCTGCTGACGCTGCTGCTGCTGCTGACGCTGCTGCTGCTGCTGACGCTGCTGCTGCTGCTGACGCTGCTGCTGCTGACGCTGCTGCTGCTGCTGCTGACGCTGCTGCTGCTGACGCTGCTGCTGCTGCTGCTGCTGCTGCTGCTGCTGCTGCTGCTGCTGCTGCTGACGCTGCTGCTGCTGCTGCTGACGCTGCTGCTGCTGCTGACGCTGCTGCTGCTGACGCTGCTGCTGCTGCTGACGCTGCTGCTGCTGCTGACGCTGCTGCTGCTGCTGACGCTGCTGCTGCTGCTGCTGCTGCTGCTGCTGCTGCTGCTGCTGCTGCTGCTGCTGCTGACGCTGCTGCTGCTGCTGACGCTGCTGCTGCTGCTGACGCTGCTGCTGCTGACGCTGCTGCTGCTGCTGACGCTGCTGCTGCTGCTGACGCTGCTGCTGCTGACGCTGCTGCTGCTGACGCTGCTGCTGCTGCTGACGCTGCTGCTGCTGACGCTGCTGCTGCTGCTGACGCTGCTGCTGCTGCTGACGCTGCTGCTGCTGCTGACGCTGCTGCTGCTGACGCTGCTGCTGCTGCTGACGCTGCTGCTGCTGACGCTGCTGCTGCTGCTGACGCTGCTGCTGCTGACGCTGCTGCTGCTGACGCTGCTGCTGCTGCTGACGCTGCTGCTGCTGCTGACGCTGCTGCTGCTGACGCTGCTGCTGCTGCTGACGCTGCTGCTGCTGACGCTGCTGCTGCTGACGCTGCTGCTGCTGCTGACGCTGCTGCTGCTGCTGACGCTGCTGCTGCTGACGCTGCTGCTGCTGCTGACGCTGCTGCTGCTGACGCTGCTGCTGCTGCTGACGCTGCTGCTGCTGACGCTGCTGCTGCTGCTGACGCTGCTGCTGCTGCTGACGCTGCTGCTGCTGCTGACGCTGCTGCTGCTGCTGACGCTGCTGCTGCTGACGCTGCTGCTGCTGACGCTGCTGCTGCTGCTGACGCTGCTGCTGCTGCTGACGCTGCTGCTGCTGCTGACGCTGCTGCTGCTGCTGACGCTGCTGCTGCTGACGCTGCTGCTGCTGACGCTGCTGCTGCTGCTGACGCTGCTGCTGCTGCTGACGCTGCTGCTGCTGCTGACGCTGCTGCTGCTGACGCTGCTGCTGCTGACGCTGCTGCTGCTGCTGACGCTGCTGCTGCTGCTGACGCTGCTGCTGCTGCTGACGCTGCTGCTGCTGACGCTGCTGCTGCTGCTGACGCTGCTGCTGCTGCTGACGCTGCTGCTGCTGCTGACGCTGCTGCTGCTGCTGACGCTGCTGCTGCTGACGCTGCTGCTGCTGCTGACGCTGCTGCTGCTGCTGACGCTGCTGCTGCTGCTGACGCTGCTGCTGCTGCTGACGCTGCTGCTGCTGCTGACGCTGCTGCTGCTGACGCTGCTGCTGCTGACGCTGCTGCTGCTGCTGACGCTGCTGCTGCTGCTGACGCTGCTGCTGCTGCTGACGCTGCTGCTGCTGACGCTGCTGCTGCTGCTGACGCTGCTGCTGCTGCTGACGCTGCTGCTGCTGCTGCTGCTGCTGCTGCTGCTGCTGCTGCTGCTGACGCTGCTGCTGCTGCTGACGCTGCTGCTGCTGCTGCTGCTGACGCTGCTGCTGCTGCTGACGCTGCTGCTGCTGCTGACGCTGCTGCTGCTGACGCTGCTGCTGCTGCTGACGCTGCTGCTGCTGCTGACGCTGCTGCTGCTGCTGACGCTGCTGCTGCTGCTGCTGACGCTGCTGCTGCTGCTGACGCTGCTGCTGCTGCTGACGCTGCTGCTGCTGCTGACGCTGCTGCTGCTGACGCTGCTGCTGCTGCTGACGCTGCTGCTGCTGACGCTGCTGCTGCTGCTGCTGCTGCTGCTGCTGACGCTGCTGCTGCTGCTGACGCTGCTGCTGCTGACGCTGCTGCTGCTGCTGACGCTGCTGCTGCTGCTGCTGCTGCTGCTGCTGACGCTGCTGCTGCTGCTGACGCTGCTGCTGCTGCTGACGCTGCTGCTGCTGACGCTGCTGCTGCTGCTGACGCTGCTGCTGCTGCTGACGCTGCTGCTGCTGACGCTGCTGCTGCTGCTGACGCTGCTGCTGCTGCTGACGCTGCTGCTGCTGACGCTGCTGCTGCTGCTGACGCTGCTGCTGCTGCTGACGCTGCTGCTGCTGCTGACGCTGCTGCTGCTGACGCTGCTGCTGCTGCTGCTGACGCTGCTGCTGCTGACGCTGCTGCTGCTGACGCTGCTGCTGCTGCTGCTGCTGCTGCTGCTGCTGCTGCTGCTGCTGACGCTGCTGCTGCTGCTGACGCTGCTGCTGCTGCTGACGCTGCTGCTGCTGCTGACGCTGCTGCTGCTGACGCTGCTGCTGCTGCTGACGCTGCTGCTGCTGCTGACGCTGCTGCTGCTGCTGACGCTGCTGCTGCTGCTGACGCTGCTGCTGCTGCTGACGCTGCTGCTGCTGCTGACGCTGCTGCTGCTGACGCTGCTGCTGCTGCTGACGCTGCTGCTGCTGCTGACGCTGCTGCTGCTGACGCTGCTGCTGCTGACGCTGCTGCTGCTGACGCTGCTGCTGCTGACGCTGCTGCTGCTGCTGACGCTGCTGCTGCTGCTGACGCTGCTGCTGCTGACGCTGCTGCTGCTGCTGACGCTGCTGCTGCTGCTGACGCTGCTGCTGCTGCTGACGCTGCTGCTGCTGACGCTGCTGCTGCTGCTGACGCTGCTGCTGCTGACGCTGCTGCTGCTGCTGCTGACGCTGCTGCTGCTGCTGACGCTGCTGCTGCTGACGCTGCTGCTGCTGCTGACGCTGCTGCTGCTGCTGACGCTGCTGCTGCTGACGCTGCTGCTGCTGCTGACGCTGCTGCTGCTGCTGACGCTGCTGCTGCTGCTGACGCTGCTGCTGCTGCTGACGCTGCTGCTGCTGCTGACGCTGCTGCTGCTGACGCTGCTGCTGCTGCTGACGCTGCTGCTGCTGCTGCTGCTGCTGCTGCTGCTGCTGACGCTGCTGCTGCTGACGCTGCTGCTGCTGCTGACGCTGCTGCTGCTGCTGACGCTGCTGCTGCTGACTGCTGCTGCTGCTGACGCTGCTGCTGCTGACGCTGCTGCTGCTGACGCTGCTGCTGCTGACGCTGCTGCTGCTGCTGACGCTGCTGCTGCTGCTGACGCTGCTGCTGCTGACGCTGCTGCTGCTGCTGACGCTGCTGCTGCTGACGCTGCTGCTGCTGCTGACGCTGCTGCTGCTGACGCTGCTGCTGCTGACGCTGCTGCTGCTGCTGACGCTGCTGCTGCTGACGCTGCTGCTGCTGACGCTGCTGCTGCTGCTGACTGCTGCTGCTGCTGACGCTGCTGCTGCTGACGCTGCTGCTGCTGCTGACGCTGCTGCTGCTGCTGACGCTGCTGCTGCTGCTGCTGCTGCTGCTGCTGCTGCTGCTGCTGACGCTGCTGCTGCTGCTGACGCTGCTGCTGCTGACGCTGCTGCTGCTGCTGACGCTGCTGCTGCTGACGCTGCTGCTGCTGACGCTGCTGCTGCTGCTGACGCTGCTGCTGCTGCTGACGCTGCTGCTGCTGCTGACGCTGCTGCTGCTGACGCTGCTGCTGCTGCTGACGCTGCTGCTGCTGCTGACGCTGCTGCTGCTGACGCTGCTGCTGCTGCTGCTGCTGCTGCTGCTGCTGCTGCTGACGCTGCTGCTGCTGCTGACGCTGCTGCTGCTGCTGACGCTGCTGCTGCTGCTGACGCTGCTGCTGCTGACGCTGCTGCTGCTGCTGACGCTGCTGCTGCTGCTGACGCTGCTGCTGCTGCTGACGCTGCTGCTGCTGCTGACGCTGCTGCTGCTGCTGACGCTGCTGCTGCTGCTGACGCTGCTGCTGCTGACGCTGCTGCTGCTGCTGACGCTGCTGCTGCTGACGCTGCTGCTGCTGCTGACGCTGCTGCTGCTGCTGACGCTGCTGCTGCTGACGCTGCTGCTGCTGCTGACGCTGCTGCTGCTGCTGACGCTGCTGCTGCTGACGCTGCTGCTGCTGCTGCTGCTGACGCTGCTGCTGCTGACGCTGCTGCTGCTGCTGACGCTGCTGCTGCTGCTGACGCTGCTGCTGCTGCTGACGCTGCTGCTGCTGACGCTGCTGCTGCTGCTGACGCTGCTGCTGCTGCTGACGCTGCTGCTGCTGACGCTGCTGCTGCTGCTGACGCTGCTGCTGCTGCTGACGCTGCTGCTGCTGCTGACGCTGCTGCTGCTGACGCTGCTGCTGCTGACGCTGCTGCTGCTGCTGACGCTGCTGCTGCTGCTGACGCTGCTGCTGCTGCTGACGCTGCTGCTGCTGCTGCTGCTGCTGACGCTGCTGCTGCTGCTGACGCTGCTGCTGCTGCTGACGCTGCTGCTGCTGCTGACGCTGCTGCTGCTGCTGACGCTGCTGCTGCTGACGCTGCTGCTGCTGCTGACGCTGCTGCTGCTGCTGACGCTGCTGCTGCTGACGCTGCTGCTGCTGCTGACGCTGCTGCTGCTGCTGACGCTGCTGCTGCTGCTGACGCTGCTGCTGCTGACGCTGCTGCTGCTGCTGACTGCTGCTGCTGCTGACGCTGCTGCTGCTGCTGACGCTGCTGCTGCTGACGCTGCTGCTGCTGCTGACGCTGCTGCTGCTGCTGAGCTGCTGCTGCTGCGCTGCTGCTGCTGACGCTGCTGCTGCTGACGCTGCTGCTGCTGCTGACGCTGCTGCTGCTGACGCTGCTGCTGCTGCTGACGCTGCTGCTGCTGCTGACGCTGCTGCTGCTGCTGACGCTGCTGCTGCTGACGCTGCTGCTGCTGCTGACGCTGCTGCTGCTGCTGACGCTGCTGCTGCTGCTGACGCTGCT
>JASKMD010000015.1:8878552-9001392 GCA_030144725.1 Haematococcus lacustris
AGGGGTGGAGACAGGACAGGCAGGTGGCCCAAATGAGGTCATCAAGGAAGGCAGTGAGAGGAGCTTGCCTGCAGGATCGACAGGCGACGCGAGTAGATGAGCATGAGTAGGGCCACTGCTGCAAGTCCGCCTGGCAACAGCACGAGGAGAAGGATGCTCCACCAGGGAAGAGATGCTGCCTTGTTGCTTGTGGATGGCTCCTGACAGGCAACAAGTCAGGTCAGGTCAGGTCAGGTCAGGTCAGGTCAGGTCAGGTCAGGTCAGGTCAGGTCAGGTCAGGTCAGGTCAGGTCAGGTCAGGTCAGGTCAGGTCAGGTCAGGTCAGGTCAGGTCAGGTCAGGTCAGGTCAGGTCAGGTCAGGTCAGGTCAGGTCAGGTCAGGTCAGGTCAGGTCAGGTCAGGTCAGGTCAGGTCAGGTCAGGTCAGGTCAGGAGCGTGGAGTCAGTGCCAGAGTGGCGAATCACGCAGCTGAACAACATGAAAAGACTTCTCACATGTTGGGGTGCATGGGGATGAATGTGAACACAGGCGCAGTCTCTACTCCAACGACTGCAGGCTTATGATGCATTTACTCAAATGGTAGCCTTTGCTGCATCGACACATCCATAGTTGTGGTTCTCATCAGTGGTTGGCAAACAGTAGAATTTGAAAACAAGATTAATGCAGTGATATTGTGAGGCCATTGTGGGGTGGATGAAGCAGTCAGAGCCAAAGAAGGGCGCCTCAATAGCAACCTTGTTTAGGAGTGCGCACAATGGCCATGTTGTTATGCCCACGTCACTCAAGACCTTCCCTTACGACAAGGCTATCGATCACTGGCAGGCAGAGCCACCAGGATATGGCCACCACATTTCAAATAGTCTGGGAGCCATGTCTTACTTCCAAGGGCAGGGCTGCCACATCTCCAGTAGTCTGGGAGCCATGTCAGGGCACTCAACCCTGAATGACTTGTATGTCGCGGAAGGTATTTGTGCATGTATGTAGTGAGCACCAGCGTCTGGGGGTCGAGGGGTGGAGGTGTGGAGGTGTGGAGGGGAGGAGACAGGATAGGCATGTATGTAGCAAGCACCAGTGTCTGCGCCTGTGTTTGTTCAGTCCTTGAGCCTTGAAAGTCCTTGACCACACCAGCATGCCAACGGTCAGCATGCATAATATGCGTATCTCATTGACAGTAGTAAGCTCGCAGGCATTTTCTAATCGCTGCCGTCATATGCCCATGCGGCATGAACCTTGCATCCAGCTTTGGTCAGCCAGCCTGCAGCCCACCTCTGCCACACAGGCGCTTGCATTGCATGGGGGGCTGCTGCAGGGCTGCAGCAGGAAGCCAGAGGCGCACTTGCAGCCCCAGTAGCGGTAATAGGTGGCAGGGAGGAGCACCTGCAGTCACATGTGTGCCATAGGGTTCACATTATGCTCTCCAACAGGGATTTGTTGGAGGCCCGTCTGGTGCGGGATTTGAGCCCAAGACCTCTCGCATTGTTGCTAGAGCACAGTAGTGGTTTCACCGCCTGGTGGCGTGCGAGTCAGTGGGTGCGGGTTTGAACCCCAGCCCAGGCGCATGCTCGCATCCACAGCAGGGCAGCAGGTCGAGGCGGAAGGGGTCGGCGGGGTGAAGGGGTGCAGCACGGCTGGAAGAGTGCGGCTTGTTATAGTTGTGTGACCATCAGTGGCTGAGCCCAGCCAGGCAGACAGTGTGGCACCCCCTGTGGCCCCCTTGTGGCCCCCTGTGGCATTGCCCCGCCCCGCCCCAGCCACCTGCACAGGGATGTTTCCTGGCAGGGCGGCCTTCCTAGGCAAGATGCGGGGGCAGATCAGCTGAGCCTCCACCGTGTCCAGCACAGGGTACTTCCTGCACAGGACTTGCAGCACCAGGGTATCGGCACGCCGCTCCTCCTGCTGCCACGCTCCTGCAGCACCGGCTAGTAGGATCTGTGGGCGTTGAGCAGGGCATCGACCCAGGGAGGCCGCATGCGGTGCATGCTGCCAGGATGGGCGGCAATGCATGTTGGGTGCATGGAGGTGTGTGAAGCTGCCTTGATGCAAGTGATAGGTCTGACTCGTTCATGGGTGGAAGCAGGGCGCAGTGACCCTGGGCATCACTTGCATTGCAGCAGCACATGGCAGAGGCCAACAATACCATTATTCCTTTGGTGCATGGCAGAGGAGCCAGGCAAGGGTGCAAGAAGCTGTGTGGCAGTATGTGTGTGCGTCCATAAACACCAGCAGAACATGGCAAATCATCCATGCTACGTGTCAGGATGCAGGAGAGAAAGGGGGGGGCTGTTGGGCAGCCCCACACTAGCACAGTTTGTGATAGCCTGCATTACCCCTTGTGCCTAATTCAATATATAGTATTTATTTCATCATGCATGCATTAGCCTCAGCCTCCCCATGCAAGGCAGGCAGGGTGTGGGGCACATGGGCATGTGCTGCTCACGTGTCGAATGCAAGCCAGGTGGGCAGCAGGGCATCACCAGCAGCGCCCAGGGGGGCTGTGGAGGTCAGGCTGGTGTTGCGCACATCCACCAGGGAAAGCTCCTTCAGCGTTCCCAGGCTGTCGGGCAAGGCGCCTGCAAGCTCCCATAGTCAGGGGGGTAACACAGCAATGCGTGCTGTGGCAAGCCAGAAGCAGCAGGGCAGTGGGCAGCAGGCCACAGGCAGCAGGCTGCATGTAACAGGGCAACAGGCGGCAGGCTACAAGCAGCAGGGCGGTGGGCAGCAGGGCAGTGAGCAGCAGGCCACAAGCAGGCTGCGGTTAGGAAGCCTAACCTGGCAGCACGCACCTTGCAGGGGGTTGCCTGCCAGCACCAGGGCATGCAGCGACAGCATGCGGCTCAGACCCTGGGGCAGCACGCCGTTGAACCTGTTGCCCCTCAACACCAGCTCCTGTGACAAGGAAGAGCATTCCAAGACAAAGACTGTTGAAGGCAGTGTGTGTCTCAGTCATGTCAGCCAGGCCCTTCCAGTGTTTGCAGGTTGTCCATGAACTGAAGTGTGAGACCCTTCTTAGCTTTTGCTTTGCGTAGAGTTCTTCACTGTTGTGCTTGGTGGAGTGCTCGCTCTAACGCTCGGGGTCTTGCTCGCTACTGAGACCCTGTGGGTATGGGGGAGCTGGCGGTCACACTTGTGCTGCACTTTGGTCACACTGTCGCTCAGTGCCCAGGTTACATCTCGCTGTGGTGCAAGACATGGGCATAGGCTGCATGCACCAGCCCCAGGGGATCCTGCCCAGACGCCTGGCTGACGCCCTCCCACCCTCCCTCCCTTGCTGACTGCCCTGCCCCCCTGCACCCCTCCACACCCTGCCCCCCCCCATGATCACCTGACGTACTGGACCCCCGCAGCTGAAGGTTTGCCTAGGCCACGGCCTGCCTGGCCTGCCACATCCGCCTGCTTGACCTGCCACCACCGCCACACCCACCCGGAGTGAGGTGCTCAGCGCTGGCAGCGTGCCGCTCAGCTGGTTGTTGCCAAGCCGGAGGATGCTGACAGGCATGGTGGTCAGGGTAGGCAGGGGCCCATGCAGGCTGTTGCCGCTGAGGTCCTGCAGCAGCAGTGAGGAGCCGCAGTGAGGAGCCGCAGTCAGGAGCAGCGGGGAGGAGTGCCGCGGCGAGGAGCAGCAGGGCATATGGTGGTTCTGAAGGGGTGCAGTCACTGTGAGGAGCGCTGAGCTGGGAGTTGCCGCTGGTTCAGGCAGCCAGCTGGTCAGTCTGGAGGGCAACTGCGTAGGCAGGCATGCAGGCTGGCAGGCAGGCTGGCAGGCAGGCAGGCAGCAGGCAGGCAGGCAGGCAGGCAGGCAGGCAGGCAGGCAGGCAGGCAGGCAGGCAGGCAGGCAGGCAGGCAGGCAGGCAGGCAGGCAGGCAGGCTGGACGCTGACAGCAGATGAGGCCTGGCAGTGGAGCACTAGCAAGCTGCGTCTGAGGTGCGCCCCTGCAGCTTCCCGCTGGATCCAGGTGGATCCTGTGTAGGCGTCAGTCCTGGCTGGCTGTGTCTGCTCTTGACTAGGCCTAGAGCTCAGTGGCCCGCACCAGGAAGTCTATGGACAGCTTGGTCAGGCTGGGTGGGAACGTGCCGGTGAGCCGATTGCCGCTCAGGTCCAGCCAGCTCAACGAGCTCGTGGCTGCGGGCAGTGGGCAGGCAGGGGCAGGGTGTGCTGGGGTTCTATCTTTTTCTGTATTCATCTTGTTTCTTCCCCAAGGGAATGAGGCTCACAACAATGCTGGATGGAGGGATGGGTGAGAGTGAGCTGGTGGTTCTATGGGAGGAGGGGGGCACCTCACCCTAGTGGGAGGTGAGGGGTGGGTGCCGGCAGGAGCAGGGGCACAGCACTGGGCAGGATTCAGCACTCTCAGAGGGAAGGCGGGACAAGGCATCGTGGTGTGTGGTCATGGCGAGGTGTAGCAGCAGGCAGCAGGTGCAGCAGGAGCAGGAGCAGGTCCAGGAGTAGGCAGATGAGACAGCAGTGAAGGTGATGAACAGCAGACAAGCAGGTGATGTGCGGTCAGGATGGGACAGGGAGGGGTGGAGGTGAGCTTGTGTGGCCATGCACCGGTGGTACAGCAGGTCCTTCCTGCTCTGCTGGGTGGGATGGCCTGGCACGCCATGAGATGTATGTGGCCCTGACACCGGACACCTGACGCTGCATGGAGCCGGCATACAGCTGAAGCACGGCAGGTGAGGTCACCACCACAGGCCAAGCAGCATTGATTAACTTTGTGATCAGTGCGGTGGTTTGGTCAGGATGAAGACAGCGATGAAGTCTAATCAGCGCAATCAGCGCTGTGACTTGGTTGGGTTAAGAGTGGTGACGCAGTTCAACACACAAGAGAGGTTGACATAGTCAGGCTGGGTGCTGGATGATGTAGTCCGCCTCAGCAGATTGGTGTGGCCAGACTCAGCTGTGCAGCATAGCTATGGGCTGGAGTCCCCAAGCGACATGGGCAGGTGCCATGCCCTGCTTACCGCCTGCCTGCCTGCTGCTGTTCCTCCCCCAGGAGGTAGGGATCGACCCCCTCAAGCGGTTGTGGCTTACATCCAGCTTGCGGAGCCTGGTCTGTGCCAGCAGCGCTGCTGGGCAGCTGCCAGTGAGCTGGTTGCGGGACAGCTCCAAGAACTGCAGGCTGGCCATGCCTGCGGCCCAGGCCGCATCAGGGATTGACCCGGTCAGCTGGTTTTCATTCAGGCCCAGGAACGTCAGCTGAGACAGCTCGGACAGACTGGCAGGCAGGCTGCCTTGGAGCTGCAAGCAAGGAGGGGCAAAGCACAGGTGGCATGGCGAATGACTGGTCATAACCCTAGGTGGGGGTTTGGCTTGGTTAGGAGGCAGACGCTGGCTGGCGTGCCCCCTGCACACCCAGCGCACCCCGGACTTTTCCATATTAAGGTAGGTCAGAGCTGTGAGCTGGGAGAAAGCGTCCGGGATTGTTGCCTGCAGGGGTTGGTAGCTGCCCAGTCAGCATTGGAGGTGGCGCCTGTCAGAAGCAAGTGCTCCCTCCTTGGCATTCACCTCGAGCAGTGGGTTCTGCCCGAGGTCTAGGGATAGAAGAGAGCAAGACAGGGGATGTCCCCAAGTTTCTGCCAACCTGAGTGACCCATTTAATCCTAAATCGGCGAGGCTGACAGCTGTGGGCATTGCGCTGCAACCTGCTCCGCACACGGGTTGACCGGAGTCTGTCTGCACGGATGCCTCCACGCAGCAGGATACGCCAGGCCATAAGCAGAAGTCCGTTTGGCTTCGCCAATTGCCATCATTAGAATATCGCAGTGCGGTATACAATTGCTCTAGCGCATCACGCGCTAACTGCTGGTTACACAGTGCGCTGCACGGGCTGGATACCGCGGACGAGGCAGGAACAAATGAAATCAGGACTGAAACCAGAGCGTACAGCCGACAGGCAGCCACCATCAGGTAGCAGCCTCGCCCACCCTACTGTCATGCTAGTCCCGGCACACCCGGTTGTGGTGCTCAACGACTTTAACGACTTTAGGCTGAACTTCAACCAACTCCTGAACCCCACAGCCCTCATGCTACACCAAAATAAAGCATGAGTTGGAATCGAACCAAGGCTGCGAGCTCATCATTGTAAAGGCTACCGACAGTGTGCCTAATGCGCACTTCAGCTCAGCCTTCTGGTGTGTGTGCCTGTGCCAGTGCCTGCGCCTGTGCCATGTGCTAGTGTTTTGCGGCTGAGCTAGTGTTTTGCGGCTGCTGGGTGTCGCATACGCCTGTTACACCCGGCTGCGTCAAAACTTTGTCGCGAGCTTCACTGAGATTCGCGCCCCAGACCGTCTCACATTTGCGGGGCCAATGGCGGGGGTGACCCACATACATCCCCTTTGTTAGGGGTTTTATGGGTTTTTTATGTTGGGATTGTCTTGAGCTGTAGCTGGCTATTGCTGCAGCTTGCGCTGCCACTTGAGCAACAGGGGCTTGTCGGGTATCTCCATCCACTCCTGGCCTGGCTGGCCTGGCTTTGGCATGGCTTGGCGGTTAGGCCAGTAGCACAGCTCAGTGGGACGAGGCCCTGGGCCGACTGCACAGCGGCGGATGTTCAGCGCGGCTGACACGTCCCGGTCATAGAACCTGCACATGGTGTGGGAGTTGCACGACGTCAATTCATGTGTCATGGCATGTGGGATATGCTCATGTCATGCACAATTGTAGCATTGGGTCAATGCTTACCTGGTGATGTTGTTGATGCTTGTTAAGCACATCAGGCCCCGGACTTGGGAACGCTTTGCCATGCTTTTCACTGGCCGCAGCCACCTGCATGGGCACATGGGGCAATGCACATTTGTAAGATTTTTCATCTTGACCCTACCTAGTCACCTTGACTCCACCACCGCCCAACACTGCCAACAACCCCATATCCTCAACCCCCTCACCTGAAGGACTCAGGCGGCGTGTCAAGGAGGGTCTCACTGGGGGTGTTGTCGGCTGAGCTGACCCGGCTGGTTCGGAACTCGTCCACCAGCACCACACGCTCTGGCCTGAACTGCTTCACTGCCTCCTTCCGCATCTGGCTGACAGGGACACCCCTGCAGCCAATGGTGCCGCTGCCATTGAAGCCAGCTGCCCCATAGGCCAGGGCCAGGATGCGGTCCGGCCACAGCTTCTTTGCCTGCGTGTTGACCTACAGCCACATATAGCAAGACACATTAGGTCAGGTATAGCAGCTGCAACAGAGGCAACAACAGCAGCAGCTGGCCAGGCTGCCTAGCTCGTGGGTTAGGGTTATTGGGCCTTACCTTGGCCCAGAACGAAGCCACCACGCGCTTCTTGCCACAGTACAGCCTGAAGCTGGCGTTGGCCCAGCGCTTCTTCGAGACCTCGCTCCACATGGCGTCGTACGTCTCCAGGACGGTGTCGGCGAACCGCCGGTACGAGGCCAGCGAGCTGGGCTTGCTGCTGACCTTTGACAGGGCTGTGAGCTGCGGCTTCACCTTGGCTAGCCAGATCTTCGTAGCCTGGGCCTGCCGCGTGATGCCACTGTCCCAGTAGTACTGCCCGGCGGTAAGCGTCCAGTGGCGCACTGACACCACTGAGCCGTCGGCGCTGCGCTCCTCGTGCGCCACCGTGGCCATATTCGTCTTGCCCGGGTCCACGCCCAGCCACTCCGCGTGGAGGTGGGCCAACGGGTTGACTGCGCCCATGCCCTTGCTCATCCGCGGCAGCTCGGCGGGTGGCGCTGCAGGCTTGGGCCGCAGGAACATCACGCTGATGGCGACTCCATCGGTGTGCACGACCTGATCGAATCTGTGCTTGGGGCTGGCGAGCTTTTGGCGGCGAGGGTCAGGCAGCAATGCGTCCCACCGGCTGGCCACCTGCAGCCACCATAAACACCACCAAGGCACCTCATCAGCTTGTGTAGGCAGCTGACAGCACACATCGCAGGCACAAGGCAACTGACAGCACACAAGGCAGCTGGCTGAGGACCATAGGCTGGTACCTGCCTGCAAGCAGCACTCACCTTGCTGTTTGCAGGCCCGGCAATGTACTCGCCAGGACTCGCCAGGATTCGGATTAGGAAACCGACCCCTGGTAATCAAAACGACGCCGCGTCTCAGCCACGTGGTTTCTATTTATGTTTCGCTCATCCCTGGATAGAAGACTCTTTCAGCTATGCGGTGCAGCTTGTAACATTAAATACTGTGCACTGTGCTGAGTGCTATGGCGGCTCAAATCTTGACATTCAAATTCATGCCAGTTTTGCTCATGCGGGCCTCGCCGCGACCGACCGCCGCGACCGACGTGGCCCAGTAGCCTCTGCAAACAGTCAGGGGCAGTCGCCGTAGTCAAACAATGCACATGGCACGTCAAACCGATGTAACGACGCCCCTCCACCCATGCTCGGAGCTGCTGCATTGCTTGACCGCTTCGTGAGTAGTACCTACTACCTGGCCACTCGGTAAGGCCACACAAGCTGTGTAGGCCATTGCTACGTTACCTTGCTCGACATGTTGGGTCCGATCCCTCCCGCCCGCCCTCCGCTTGCGTGTCGAGCTTGTGTCCAGCTCCGCCCTGACCCCCTGCTGCTCAGCTGGAGGGGTGAGCGGGTCAGGGGATGCACCAAAACCAGTTGCCAGCCGCTGCCAAGGGGGGGCAGCAGGAGGGGGGGGCAGCCCAGGGGCGGCACCAGCACCAGCTGCCAGCTGCTGCCAGGGGGGGGCAGCAGGAGGGGTTGGCAGCCCAGGGGCGTCACCAGCGCCAGCTGCCAGCTGCTGCCAGGGGGGCATTTGGGCATAGCATTTGGGCTACGTATTTGACACGCTGCCGGCTGCGAACCATCTGGGAGGCACTTGCGCAACTGTGCTTCTAGGCTGGGGCTGGGAGGGGCTGGGAGGGGTTAAGAGTGGGTGGGAGGGCGGGGCTGGGGCTGGGAGGGGGCGTGGGAGGGCGGGGCTGGGGGTGGGAGGGGGTGGGAGGGGGTGGGAGGGGTGGGGCTAGGGGTGGGAGGGGCTGGGAGGGCGGGGCTGGGGCTGGAAGGGGGTGGGAGGGCGGGGCTGGGGCTGGGAGGGGGTGGGAGGGGGTGGGAGGGGATGGGGCTGGGGCTGGGAGGGGGTAGGGCTGCCAGGGGGCTGGTCCGGTTGGGCTAGTCAGTACTGCAAGGCAAAGTTAGGTCACGCCAAGTTATGTTCCCACAAGCCTACTCAATGAAATGACGTGCTTTCTTCTCCAACAGCTTTGTCGTTGGGTAAGGAACAAAGTTGACACTCGGAAGTCTGGAAAGTCATAGTGGTCGGCTCACAACATGCCGCTTTGTGCAAGGGGGTCTCTTTTCTGTATGGCTGGCTATTGCGACGAACTATTGCCATGGAGGACCTGATAGGACATGATGTATGGCAGCAGAGGCAATAGCCGCAGTCAGGATGTCCCAACATGGGATTGGTAATCTTCATGCAAGTACTCGCTACACAGTGCACCGATTTCGGTAGCGTTTGTTGCATTGGCACCTGCGAATTACTCCGCATCTACTGGCAAGCGGCGCGTTAATCCTTGCATTAGAGGCCATGCCGGCGCAAGCGAGCGCGGACACACCTCAGCTGCTCACAACCGATTGTTCTAGTGGTATGTAGCGGCATCAGTAATAGAACTGCGCTTGCTATCGAGCCAGAAGTACAATCAATGTTTAGCCCGCCAGGCTCACTCCGCGAACCTTTCATTGGTGCAGGCGTTGTCGGAGGACCGTCGTTGGGCAAGTTGACACGCGACATTGCAGCGAGGTGCGATAATGTTTGTTTCTCCCTAGCCGGCTATACAAAAAATGGGACCCCCTTGCACAAACCGGCGTATTGTGAACCGACCACTGTGACTTCCCAGAATTTGCCGTGTCAACTTTGTTCCTAAGCCAACGAAGCAGCTGTTGGAGAAGAAAGCAAAGCATTCCATCCACCAGGCTTGTGGAAACATAAGTTGGCGTGACCTAACTTTGCCTTGCAGTGCTGACTAGCCTACCGGAACCCTTGCAGCCCGCCCCACCCCCTCCCACCCCCTCCCACCCCTAGCCCCACCCCTCCCACCCCCTCCCACCCCCTCCCAGCCCCAGCCCCGCCCTCCCACCCCCTCCCACCCCTAGCCCCACCCCTCCCACCCCCTCCCACCCCCTGCCACCCCCTCCCAGCCCCAGTCCCGCCCTCCCAGCCCCTCCCACCCCTAGCCCCACCCCTCCCACCCCCTCCCAGCCCCTCCCACCCCCAGTCCCGCCCTCCCAGCCCCTCCCACCCCCAGCCCCACCCCTCTCACCCCCTCCCAGCCCCTCCCAGCCCCAGCCCCGCCCTTCCACCCCCTCCCACCCCCAGCCCCTTCTCACCTCCTCCCAGCCCCTCCCAGCCCCAGCCTAGAAGCACAGCTGCGCTAGTGCCTCCCCTATGGCAGGAGCTGGCAGCTGGTGCTGGTGCTGCCCCTGGGCTGCCCCCCCCTCGTGCTGCACCCCCCTGGCAGCAGCAGGCGGCTGGTGCTGGTGCTGCCCCTGGGCTGCCCACCCCTCGTGCTGCACCCCCCTGGCAGCAGCAGGCGGCTGCTGCTGGTGCTGCCCCTGGGCTGCCCCCCCCCTCCTGCTGCACCCCCCTGGCAGCAGCAGGCAGCTGGTGCTGGTGCTGCCCCTGACCTGCCCCCCCCTCCTGCTGCACCCCCTGGGCAGCAGCAGGCAGCTGGTGCTGGTGCTGCCCCTGGGCTGCCCACCCCTCCAGCTGAGCAGCAGGGGGTCAGGGCGGAGCTGGACACCAGCTCGACACGCAAGCGGAGGGCGGGCGGGAGGGACCGGACCCAACAAGTCGAGCAAGGTGACGTAGCAATGGCCTACACACCTTGTGTGGCCTTACAGAGTGGCCAGGTAGTAGGTACTACTCACGAAGCGGTCAAGCAATGCAGCAGCGTTGTATACTTCCGAGCATGGGTGGAGGGGCGTCGTTACATCGGTTTTGCGTGCCATGTGCATTGTTTTGACTGCGGCGACTGTCCCTGACTGTTTGCAGAGGCTACTGGGCCACGTCGGTCGCGGCGGTCGGTCGCGGCGAGGCCCGCATGAGCAAAACTGGCATGAATTTGAATGTCAAGATTTGAGCCGCCATAGCACTCAGCACAGTGCACAGTATTTAATGTTACACGCTGCACCGCATAGCTGACAGAGTCCTCTATCCAGGGATGTGCGAATCATAAATAGAAACCACGTGGCTGAGACGCGGCGTCGTTTTGATTACCAGGGGTCGGTTCCTATCATTTCCAGCCATTTTTTGTTAGTTGGGGTCGCCTGATAGAGAGACCTCTTTCCATTCGCACCTCGCAGCATTGTCGAGTGTCAAATTGCCCAACGACGGTCCTCCGACACCGCCTGCACCAATTAAAGGTTCGCGGAGCGAGCCTGGCGGGCTAAACATTGATTGTACTTCCTAGTCGATAGCAGGCGCAGTTCAACCACTGATGCCGCTACATACCACTAATGCAATTGATGGTGAGCATCTGAGGTGTGTCCGCGATCGCTTGTGCCGGCATGGCCTAACTCGCAAGAGGTAACGCGCTGCTTGCCAGTAGACGCCAAATGACTTGCAGCCTCCAATGTGACAAACGCTATCAGAAACGGTGCAGAATTGAAAGAGTATTTGCATGAAGATTACCAACCCCATGTTGGGACATCCTGACTGCGGCTATTGCCTCTGCTGCTATACATCATGTCCTATCAGGTCCTCCATGGCAATAGTTCGTCGCTGGCCGGCGTATACACGGCCGCTCCCTCCAGCGGCCGGGCCGAGTCCCCCCGGTGCCTTGCATCATACAAGTTGTATGCAGCTACCGTCCGTGTATGCCACCTTTTTCCCCACTCTGATATGGCCAGGTTTGTGTCACTGGTTGGTTTAATGCAGGCTGATCAGTTTGGCATGTGTGCCCCGTGGATAGGAGCTCATGGGCTGTTGGTAAGCCTCGGTGCTTGCAGTGGTCACTCGGCAGTGAGGGGCCTGGCTGTGTTGTGAGGTCTGTCTGAGTTGAGGGTGTGTCTCTAGTCTGGGATGCAGTGCCATAGCTGTGTTGGCCAGCCAGCCTGTGTGTTCCTTTGTGTGATGAGCTGTTGCCCAACTTTGTTGCAGACTATGTATGTGAGGAGCGTGGCGTACTTACCTGGCTTGGTGGCTAAGTTGGGTTTCACTCACACAAATTAGCAGCGTCACCTGCGCAGTTACCATGGTCACCTTCGCAGCTGGCAATGGCAACTGCTCAGTTGCCACCTGCCACCTGCTCAGTTGCCATGTGACAGCTGCTCAGTTGTACTCTGCAACCTGCTCAGTTGCCACATGCAGCTGCTCAGTTGCACTCTGGAACCTGCTCAGCTGCCACATGCAGCTGCTCAGTTGCACTCTGCAACCTGCTCAGTTGCCACATGCAACTGCTCAGTTGCACTCTGCAACCTGCTCAGTTGCCACATGCAACTGCTCAGTTGCACTCTGCCACCTGCTCAGTTGCCACATGCAGCTGCTCAGTTGCACTCTGCCACCTGCTCAGCTGCCACATGCAGCTGCTCAGTTGCACTCTGCAACCTGCTCAGTTGCCACATGCAACTGCTCAGTTGTACTCTGCCACCTGCTCAGTTGCCACATGCAACTGCTCAGTTGCACTCTGTCACCTGCTCAGTTGCCACATGCAACTGCTCAGTTGTACTCTGCCACCTGCTCAGTTGCCACATGCAACTGCTCAGTTGCACTCTGCAACCTGCTCAGTTGCCACATGCAACTGCTCAGTTGCACTCTGCCACCTGCTCAGTTGCGACATGCAACTGCTCAGTTGCACTCTGCAACCTGCTCAGTTGCCACATGCAGCTGCTCAGTTGCACTCTGCCACCTGCTCAGCTGCCACATGCAGCTGCTCAGTTGCACTCTGCAACCTGCTCAGTTGCCACAAAAAACTGCTCAGTTGCACTCTGCCACCTGCTCAGTTGCCACATGCAACTGCTCAGTTGCACTCTGCCACCTGCTCAGTTGCCACATGCAACTGCTCAGTTGCACTCTGCCACCTGCTCAGTTGCGACATGCAACTGCTCAGTTGCACTCTGCAACCTGCTCAGTTGCCACATGCAACTGCTCAGTTGTACTCTGCCACCTGCTCAGTTGCGACATGCAACTGCTCAGTTGCACTCTGTCACCTGCTCAGTTGCCACATGCAACTGCTCAGTTGTACTCTGCCACCTGCTCAGTTGCCACATGCAACTGCTCAGTTGCACTCTGCAACCTGCTCAGTTGCCACATGCAACTGCTCAGTTGCACTCTGCCACCTGCTCAGTTGCGACATGCAACTGCTCAGTTGCACTCTGCAACCTGCTCAGTTGCCACATGCAGCTGCTCAGTTGCACTCTGCCACCTGCTCAGCTGCCACATGCAGCTGCTCAGTTGCACTCTGCAACCTGCTCAGTTGCCACAAAAAACTGCTCAGTTGCACTCTGCCACCTGCTCAGTTGCCACATGCAACTGCTCAGTTGCACTCTGCCACCTGCTCAGTTGCCACATGCAACTGCTCAGTTGCACTCTGCCACCTGCTCAGTTGCGACATGCAGCTGCTCAGTTGCACTCTGCAACCTGCTCAGTTGCCACATGCAACTGCTCAGTTGCACTCTGCCACCTGCTCAGTTGCGACATGCAACTGCTCAGTTGCACTCTGCAACCTGCTCAGTTGCCACATGCAGCTGCTCAGTTGCACTCTGCCACCTGCTCAGCTGCCACATGCAGCTGCTCAGTTGCACTCTGCCACCTGCTCAGTTGCGACATGCAACTGCTCAGTTGTACTCTGCCACCTGCTCAGCTGCCACATGCAGCTGCTCAGTTGCACTCTGCCACCTGCTCAGCTGCCACATGCAGCTGCTCAGTTGCACTCTGCCACCTGCTCAGTTGCGACATGCAACTGCTCAGTTGTACTCTGCCACCTGCTCAGTTGCCACATGCAACTGCTCAGTTGTACTCTGCCACCTGCTCAGTTGCCACATGCAACTGCTCAGTTGCACTCTGCCACCTGCTCAGTTGCCACATGCAACTGCTCAGTTGCACTCTGCCACCTGCTCAGTTGCCACATGCAACTGCTCAGTTGTACTCTGCCACCTGCTCAGTTGCCACATGCAACTGCTCAGTTGCACTCTGCCACCTGCTCAGTTGCGACATGCAACTGCTCAGTTGTACTCTGCCACCTGCTCAGTTGCCACATGCAACTGCTCAGTTGCACTCTGCCACCTGCTCAGTTGCCACATGCAACTGCTCAGTTGTACTCTGCCACCTGCTCAGTTGTCACATGCAACTGCTCAGTTGCACTCTGCCACCTGCTCAGTTGCCACATGCAGCTGCTCAGTTGTACTCTGCCACCTGCTCAGTTGCCACATGCAACTGCTCAGTTGCACTCTGCCACCTGCTCAGTTGCCACATGCAACTGCTCAGTTGCACTCTGCCACCTGCTCAGTTGCCACATGCAACTGCTCAGTTGCACTCTGCCACCTGCTCAGTTGCCACATGCAACTGCTCAGTTGCACTCTGCCACCTGCTCAGTTGCGACATGCAACTGCTCAGTTGTACTCTGCCACCTGCTCAGTTGCGACATGCAACTGCTCAGTTGTACTCTGCCACCTGCTCAGTTGCCACATGCAACTGCTCAGTTGCACTCTGCCACCTGCTCAGTTGCCACATGCAACTGCTCAGTTGTACTCTGCCACCTGCTCAGTTGCCACATGCAGCTGCTCAGTTGCACTCTGCCACCTGCTCAGTTGCCACATGCAACTGCTCAGTTGCACTCTGCCACCTGCTCAGCTGCTACATGCAACTGCTCAGTTGTACTCTGCCACCTGCTCAGTTGCCACATGCAACTGCTCAGTTGCACTCTGCCACCTGCTCAGTTTCCACATGCAACAGCTCAGTTGCTCTTGCCACCTGCTCAGTTGACACATGGCAACTGCTCAGTTGCACTCTGCCTCCTGCTCAGTTGCCATGTGGCAAATGCTCAGTTGCCATGTGGCAACTGATCAGTTGCAAAGTGGCAACTGCTCAGTTGCCACCTGCTACCTGCTCAGTTGCCATGTGGCACCTGCGCAGTTTCACCTGCCACCTGCTCTGCTTCTATGTGGCAACTGCGCAGTTTCCACATGGCAACTGCTCTGTCTCCATGTCGCAACTGCGCAGTTTCATTATGGCACCTGCTCTGTTTCATGTGGCAACTGCGCAGTTTTGTTATGGCACCTGCTCTGTTGCCATGTGGCTACTACGCAGTTACCATGTGGCTCCTGCTCTCTTACAATTACAACGTATTGTACTATTGCTATCTTTTGCTGACAACTTAGTGCTTTACAATATAGTGCTGACAACATAGTGATGCATTATAGTGCTTCTCAAACCATCTTGGACTGCCCTGTGCTTGTGCTTTGGCTGTACTCAATTCATGTGTGGTGATAATGCCACTGCCTGCCATTGGCATCTGACAGCTATGTGAACTGAGGGTGACTCCCGCGCTTCCTTCAAAGGCAGAGGGGTGGGGTGGGGTGGGGTAGGTGGGGTGGCAAGGCGAGGGGAGGAGGGGTTATTGGTGGTGGTGGTGGGAGGGCGGGCGGGGCATGGCGCGAGGAGAGATGTGGAGAAGGGAGGGGAGGGTGATAGACTGGAAGGTGGTAGTCCATGGTGGTAGCACCTGGTGGGTATGGGAAAGGAGAAGGGGGGTGGGGGGGAGGGAGAAGGGAGGTAGGTGTGACTGTAAAACCTGCAGCAAACAAACGGCATGCCAGCGGTGAGGGGAGGCGATAACGATTAACGAACAAGGAGGTAGCCACTCACCGCTCACTCCATGCTGCTCCATGATGACTTCTTAATAATGACTTCTTACCATGCTCTTACTAATCTCCAAACCCGGCCTCCTAGATGCCTTGGGCCAGCTGCCTCCTGGCTGCTTATGGTGGGGACGTCAGGGGGGAGGTGATGGGGAGGGAAGGGGGATTGATAATGCCACTGCATGTGTGATGATAATGCCCACTGCCATTGTCCAGGGTGGCACCTGCGCTTGCTATGAACATGAGTGATGGTTAGTGTGCATGCCTTTTCCATGCCTTTTCCATGCCGTTTCCACGCCTTTTCCATAATGATGCCATGCCTTTCCCATGCCTTTTCCATGCTGCTGCCATGTGCAACCTGCCTAGGAGACTGGTGCAATCAGCATGGATAACTGATGCAACTTGAACTGGTCGTGGTGCAGAAGAGGGGTGAGTGGAGGAGGGCAGGGGGGTGGAGGTGATGGTGGGTGGTGGTGGCGGGAGGGTGAGCGGGGCATGGCGCGAGGAGAAGTGTGGAGAGGGGAGGGGAGGGTGATAGACTGGAAGGTGGTAGTAGATGGTGGTAGCACCTGGTGGGTATGGGAAAGGAGAAGGGGGGCGTGGGTGGGGAAGGAGTACTAAGTGCGACCGTCAGACCTGCAGCAAGCACATGGCAAACCAGAGGTGAGGCTGAGTGATCGGTGATCACTATTCAGCGAGGGGGTCAGCACTCACCGCTCGCTCCATGCTGCTCATATTCCTAGGGCCAGGCAGATGGGAGAGTAGGAGGGGGGGGAGGAGAGGCGTCTCCCTAGCCCTAGCTAATCCCTAGCACCGCTCCTGGCTGCCGCTGGGAGACAGGCAGAGAGGCGGGGTTATTGATAGGGAGGAGGCGGGAAGGAAAGGTGGAACCATTAGACCTGCGGCAAGCAAGGGGCGTGGTGACATTTTAGTCGGGATTATTAGCTGCAACACACTAGCAGGGAGCTTGCTACTCACCGGCTAGGAACTGGCAAGGTACTCACCGTGATGGGGCAGCAGGCAGGCAGTACATAGACCCGACCTAACCTGATGCGCAGCTGGGAGGGGCAGGCCTGGGAAGGGCTGGGAGGGGAGGGGCTGGGCGATGTCTGCGGCAAGGGTGGGACAATGAAGGAGGGTCAATGAAGGGGTGTCAATGAAGGAGGGCTAAATAATGAGACAATTGAGCAGATAATGGAGTGGGACAACGCCAATGATGAGCAAGGGGTAGCTGCGTGGCGCTGTGTGCACGCGGCTTGCACGCACGCGACTACACCTCGCAAGATTGCCAGGGTGCGTTGCAGGATGGCGGAGTATTGTTGTGGCTAGGTTGCTTGGCTACGTGACTAGGTTGCGAGGCAGCTACGGGGCTGCCGGCTAGGAGCTTTAGGCCAGATTGCAGGGCTGCATTGTTGCGAAGCAGGCTGGTGGAGTTTTGCTGAGTGGCGAGTTGGTGTGTGGCTGGGTTGCGAGGCAGCTACGGGGTTACCTGGCTCGGAGCTTCAGGCTAGATTGCGGCTGCGTTGTTGGCCGGCTGAGAGGCTAGCTGCGAGGCTGGCTGCGAGGCTTGCTGGGACGCTGGTACCTAGCACACCTTTCTTTGCGCGCTTCAAAAACGGCATCATGGAGTTATGAATAACTTTCCTGAGCCCAGAATCGCGGCAAGCCTGCAACACAGCTAGCTCGCCGCAGTCTTGCCTGGGGCCACGGCCCATAGACCACACAGCCTCGACTAGCCATCGAGCGCCCCGCGGCAAGGCATTCCCGCAGCTGCCCAGCCTTGCATCTATCCCTAGGCACCACGCAAAGCATCCTTTCAGGATGATCTGGACTTGCAACCACGCAACCTATGTCTCAGCCAACCTCGCAGCCACACAGATAGCTTCATAGCCAGCGCAGCCCCGCAGCGCTACGCAGCCACCCTCGCCGCCAGCGTCACCAATGCAGCCATGCAACTTTCTCTGCTTGTGCAGGTGCGGCAGTGCAATGATGACGACCACCACCTCGTTACCTTCCCCTGCAGGTGGGTTGTGTTGCCTTGTACTAACAAGGTGGTTGCATATGCATAGAGCAGCAACATGTAAGGACACAGCAAGGAGCAAGGAGGAGGAGGAGGAAGAGCAAGGACATAGCAAGGGTCAAATGGTGAGTAGATAGCCCCCTGCCAATTAGTGCCCTGAGTACAGCTCTATTGATAGCATGGCTCTTTCTGCAGGTCAGGTGATCACACCAGGTCTGGTGGTCTACTTCTTCCCTCCCCTCCCCTCCTGCCCTCCCCTCCCCTCCCCTCCCCTCCTGCCTCTCTGCGAGCAGCGAGGAGACAGCTAGCCCAAGGTGTGAGCAGGTAGGAGACCAGCTTCGGAGGTTAGTACGAGCACGGTAAGAGCAAGGCAAGAGCCACCAAGAAGTGATCATGGAGCAGCATGGAGTGAGCGGTGAGTGCTGACCCCCTCGCTGAGTGTGAGCGGTTAGTGGCCCTGATTACCTAGTCTCACCTCTGCTTTGCTGTGTGTTTGCTGCAGCCAGGAGGCGCAGCCAGAAGGCGCAGCCAGAAGGCGCAACAAAGGGGAGCAGCCAGGAGCAGCCAAGGGGAACACCCCACCCCACCCCACCCCACCAGGACCCCACCCCACCCCATGCCCCTCGCCACTCACCACCCCTACCATGCCTTGCAATCTGGAGCAAGCCCCACTTCCTAGCAGCCAAGAGCAAGCCCCACTTCCTAGCCTTCCTAGCAGGTAGGAGACCCTTCCCCCCACCACCACAACCACCACCTCCCAAGCCAATACTAGCAGCCAGAGCAGCAGCCAGGAGAGGCAGCTAGGCGGCATGTGGTGCAAGGCATAAGTTGTCAGGAGCTAGCTGCCATATGGCAGGTGGTGCAGAGCCAATACAAGGAGCCAGCAAGGCGCATTGCGCAGCACGGAGCACCAAGGCGTAAGCGGTGAGTGGTTTGCCCTTGCCTTACAGTGTCCACTATTATCCAGCCTAACCAATAGCGCGCACTGTATTTGCTGCAGGTCCGATGGTAACTCTCAGTACCTCACCTTTCCCCCTCTCCCTTCCCTTCCCCCCATCCCCCACCCCACCCCACCACACCCTCCTCCTACTTCCCCCTTCCCCCTCGCCTTCTACTCCCTGGCATCGCAGCCACCTACCCTTCCCTCCCTACCCTTCCCAGCAGCCAAGAGCAGACCTTCTCCTACCTACCTTGGCACCTTGGCATCACTACCACCACCTTCCCACCTCCACACTGAGCAGGTGGCAGGTGACAACTGAGCAGTTGCCATATGGCAACTCAGCAGGTGGCATGTTGCAACTGAGCAGTTGCAGTTTGGCAACTGAGCAGGTGGCAGGTTGCAACTGAGCAGTTGCTATGTGGCAACTGAGCATGTGGCAGGTGACAACTGAGCAGTTGGCATATAGCAACTGAGCAGGTGGCAGGTTGCAACTGAGCAGTTGCTATGTGGCAACTGAGCAGGTGGCAGGTTGCAACTGAGCAGTTGGCATATAGCAACTGAGCAGGTGGCAGGTGACAACTGAGCAGTTGCCATATGGCAACTGAGCAGGTGGCAGGTTGCAACTGAGCAGTTGGCATATAGCAACTGAGCAGGTGGCAAGTTGCAACTGAGCAGTTGGCATATAGCAACTGAGCAGGTGGCATGTAGCAACTGAGCAGTTGGCATGTAGCAACTGAGCAGTTGGCATGTAGCAACTGAGCAGGTGGCAGGTTGCAACTGAGCAGGTGGCAGGTGGCAACTGAGCAGGTGGCATGCGGCAACTGAGCAGGTGGCATGTAGCAACTGAGCAGGTGGCAGGTGGCAACTGCGCAGGTGGCAGCTGACAACTGAGCAGGTGGCTTGTAGCAACTGAGCAGGTGGCAGGTGGCAACTGAGCAGGTGGCATGCGGCAACTGAGCAGGTGGCATGTAGCAACTGAGCAGGTGGCATGTGGATCCTGAGCAGGTGGCAGCTGATAACTGAGCAGGTGGCTTGTAGCAACTGAGCAGGTGGCAGGTGGCAACTGAGCAGGTGGCATGCGGCAACTGAGCAGGTGGCATGTAGCAACTGAGCAGGTGGCATGTGGATCCTGAGCAGGTGGCAGCTGATAACTGAGCAGGTGGCTTGTAGCAACTGAGCAGGTGGCAGGTGGCAACTGAGCAGGTGGCATGCGGCAACTGAGCAGGTGGCATGTAGCAACTGAGCAGGTGGCATGTGGCAACTGAGCAGGTGGCATGCGGCAACTGAGCAGGTGGCATGTAGCAACTGAGCAGGTGGCATGTAGCAACTGAGCAGGTGGCATGTGGCAACTGAGCAGGTGGCATGCGGCAACTGAGCAGGTGGCATGTAGCAACTGAGCAGGTGGCAGGTTGCAACTGAGCAGTAGCCACATGACATCAGAGCAGTAGTCACATGGCAACAGAGCAGTAGTCACATGGCGAGCAGAAGGGTGCTGGGGAAGGGGTGGGGGGGAGGCTCCATAGGCTAAGCGCCACAAGGGACAGTAGTGAGGGGTTGAGTATGGCACCAGCAGATCAATAGCCATTGCACATCATCACGACTTGCACCGCAAGGCACACATAGGCAGGTGTGCGTCATGCTGTTGTTGCTGCTCAAGTTGCCTTGTGTGGTGCTGTTGGTGTGGTGGTGGGAGGCCAGCTGGTCATGATGTCGTTGCCTCTCATGATGTTGTCGTTGTTCATGTCTTTGATGCTGGTAAATGAGTCTGATGACGAGTGTAAGGTCCACACAGTGTTAGAGTCCAACCTACAGTAATAGTAAGTATCCCGTCTTCTGGTTATGATTATATTAATTAAGATGAGCCATTGAGATGAGCCTTAGACACAGGCAACATGAGTTAAGGTTTACACGGTCTTACCCAAGTGTAAACATAGGCTTGAGGCATCAACCTAGCTGATAACTGAGCATGTGGCTGCAGGTCCTGCCCGGCGTCCTTCCACCATCCTGGCAGCTGGCAGTGCCACATGAAACTTGGGCTGTAGTTTCATTGGGGTAATAACAGGCCACTAGCAAAGTGGCATACGATTTTATTAGTTCTCATGGCTGTGGCATGGCTGGGCGTGCCATGGGCTTGCTGTGAAGCTGTCACTCACACCTCACTTGCATGTTGCAGCAATCTTACCTATTATGTAGATGTGCTTGCTACGGACACATGTGTGTGACAATGGTCGCGGATGGAGCCCTTGCTAGCAGTGTTACCAAGTACGACAGCCCGTGTTCTATTAAGTAGCGTATTACCGTGTTCCCAATACGGTTGGATTCTAGCACGAGCGTGTTGCGAGAGGTAACCGGTTCAAACCCCTGCAAACTCGTTTTTTTCCTCCGACGCCGCCAAGGCTGTTGGTAGCAAACTTAAACGCAAACGCGCACATGCTCCTTAGCTTAAGGCATCACACACAAGGAAGGCCTAATGTTAAGATGCCAAAGGATCACAGGGAGAATCAATTGGTGGGTTAGGTGGCAAACAAGTGGTGGGTAAGATGCTTCATGTGCTCAAGGCCAAGGCCAGAGCCTCAGCCTCCAGGGCTGCCACACGGGCAGTCTCCTTAGCCATATCAGCTTCCACTGCGGCCTCAAGGGCATCTTCATTGATTGCCTGCAGCCGCTGTAGTAGCTCCTCCCCCTCCCCCTCCCCCTCTTCCTCCCCCTCTCCCTCCCCCTCCCCCTCCCCGTCCCCTTGCTCACACTGCCACTCCCACGCCTTGCTCGCTACACCCTTGCCAGCCCGCTTCAACAAGCGGGAATTGAAGTAGAGCTGTGTGAGCATCTCCACTTTTTCGGTTTGCGAAAACCGACGAAGTTTTGCGCTCGCCCTGTCGATCTGCCGCCGATTTCCGCCCTACCATCGCACTCCTCTCCTCAAAACAGCTAGAGTCATATGTGGGAAGAAGACACCCCGAAAACTGCGGGAGTGCTACACGCTACAGGGCACCGCATCAGCCTGCTGCCTGGTAAGCAACGACGCATATCACTAACGCTAATTGTCTCCATCGCTCTGCTGCAGCTGACCCATTGCTGCAGCGTTAACATCAGCCACTTGGCTGTCCACGATGCGGATAGTTGCACCCACAGAATAGACTCTATGTGGAGGAGAGGTTACGCCGACAGATGGGCCGAGACAGATCGACAGCGCAGCTACCAGCCAGCCTGCCTTGCGCACATGTGTCAAGACACACACAAAGACGCTAGACAGGCAGGGGAGGCAGGATCGCACAGCAGTCAACACGACTGTCTTGCACACTTGCTGCACATCGCGCACAACTCCGAACCACAACACTACCACAACGCAAAGCCAAGGCACATAATCCTTCGGCCCTCCACCACGATGAGGCACAAAATCCTCTGGAACAACATATCGCCGAGGAACATAACCCTCTGGCACGCTACTAAGCCGAGGCACAAAAACCTCTGGCACAATACATCGCCGAGGAACAAAAACCTCTGGCACGCAACTGGGCCATGGAACAATTACCTCTGGCATGAGAATGAACTGAGACACAACCTAAGGCGTCAGCATAACCACGGGTCAAGCGAGCAAACCTATAGACACAACATCATGACCATCAGGACCACAACCTTGTACATGCAAGAGATACACACACATAGCCTGAACCATACACCAACGATACTCCCTACCCTGACCTGGCACCTGCCACCTATCAACTGCCTGCCTGCAGGTGGGACCACTAGGATGATTGCTAAGGTCGGCACTAATGTGGTCCGCCTCAACACAGCGACGGGCAGGCGGCTCAACGGAGCAGCCAGCAACACCCCTACTTCGTCAGCCTACGTCAGCAGCAGGCGTACAGCTGATGGGAGGATAGCCCTGCTGGGGGTACCAGCCTTGACAGGCTATGAGGGCGAGCAGCCCGTGGCAATCAGCCTCATGGGCCAGGTTACAGCCACGCAACCGGATGGCCCCCTGTGTGCCCTCCCACACCTACACCATGCCAGCAGCCTGGTGGAGCGCATCAGGGAGTGGGTGGCCACCCACACGGGGGTGACAGACATCCGTGTCAGCGAGGTCCAGAAAGGCCAGTTCAGGATAGGACCCACGGGGAATGGGTACACGTGCAATACCACACACTACACGATCCAGGATCTCCCACCCACCCACATCCACAAGATCCTACAGGCACACGAGAGGTCACCCATCATTGCTGATGTAGGGACTGACAGGGGGGTGGAAGAGGGTAGAATGCTCTGCTCGCTCCTAGAAGACACCCCCAACAGCCCCTACCCAGTGAGAGCCAGGGTACAGTTCAGGATCATGGGAGGGGCTGACAGCAGCGACATGCAGATCCCGTACATGGGTGCAAGCAATAGAGTTTATGGGACATTCATTAAGAGACTCTTGGGGTCAGCAGCAGCGGGGGTTACCATCTCCACTCTAGGCCCACCTCCCCAGACCCAAGCTGAGCTGGCTGCCCAGGCGCAGAGCCTGGCAGCCCTGCCTATCAAGAAACTGCTGTTGGCTCTGAGTGCCACTGCAGTGGCCCCTATCACCAATTCAGCAGAGGACGCGTACGTCATCCACAGCAGCACGCCACACCTGAAGGAGCTGCTGGACCAGTACCACAGCCTGGCTTTTGAGCTTTCAAACATCCTGAGCCTCAGCATCACGAGCCTGCAGCAGCCCGCCTTTCATACCACCAGCATTGCTGTTGGAAAGAGGACTGGCGATCCCATCACAGCAGCTGAAAAGCTGCTAGTGATGCAGGAGCTAGCCAAAGCGCACCAGCGCCCTGACTGCCTGCGTCCACTGATCAGCGCCAACAACCGTGTGAGCCAGGACTGGCGCACTACCCTGGGACTCAGGCCAGTGCGCAACCTGCGCTTTGCTAACATGCAGGGAGACCTCCTCACACCCTCTGGGGATGGTGTGGGAAGGGACCTCCAACTGGTCCACCGGGACCCCCTAACCACCCAGGTGCGCATCACTTACCCCCTTGACACAACATCACCCCACACCCACCCCCAACACGGACCTTACCCTTCCCACACTAACACACACACCAACACACCCACACACCGTCGGCACCCGGATAAGTTCAAGGCCTGCCCAGACTGGTACCACACCTACCACACCCAAGCCATAAGCGCCACTGATGCCATACCGCAGGTGGACACCGTTGACCTCACCGGGGAGCGGGCGGCCGCAGCGGCAGCCACGGCCTTCGCACCCATGGAGGGGGACACCCACTGCCTGCTGATGACAGAAAGTAAGCAAGACATGGTCGGCGCCCTCTCAGCTGCCATGACCCTAGGCGGGGTCATTGAGACCCGGGGGGCGCAGCTGCAGCTGGGCATCCACCGCAGCCTGGTGGGAGCTGGCCAGCACGCCGTCGTGTGGTTTGACGAGATCGACAGCCCTGAGGACCCGGATACACCGCACATGCCAGCGGTCACAATGGCCAACCATGCCCTGACTGGGCTGCAGCATATCGTTGACCTGCCCATCTTCATGCTCCGTGCAGCGGCAGCTGCAGGAGAGGACACCAGCATGCTGCTGGTGCCAGATGCCAATGCCACCCTCTCCCTCCAGACCCGCGCAACCACCCACATTGTGGATGCTAGGGTTGCCGTGGAAACCCAAGTGGCTTATGTCCCACAGGTGGTCAAGGCTAGCACTCACCTGGGCAATAGCAGGCCCCAAGCCAGGCAGGGCCCGACCAGGGGATGGAACAGACTGCAAGGGAACACCAGCTCCCTGCAACCGCTCCCCCCCCCTCCCGCGCGCAGCGCCACCCCTCCTGCCCGCAGCGCCACTCCTCCTGACCGCGCAGGCGCCGGTACAGCCCCCCAAGGAAGGGGGGGCCAGCCCCCCAGGGGAGGGGGGGCTACCAGAGGCAGATCGGGGGGCAGGGGCAGGGGACAACCCCCCCAGCCCCACACGGCCAGGGGTCCAAGCACCTCGGCATGGGCAGCCACAGGAGGGGGCAGCCGGACTGGCAGCGGCGGTAGCCTGGCGGACTTCGATGGTCTGGCCATTGAAGCCGGCATGTACATGCCTACCCAGGTATGCCCGCCCCACCAACCAACGGACAACACTAGGCCATCGCTGGCATGCTGCCTCAACACCAACACCCACGCACGCCAACTAGCGACCTCAACCCATCGTGGCCCCCCCAAGGACCAGGACACCACCACAACACACATATTCTGTGCCTCGCTGTGCAGGACCTGGCGGTGGAACCAGCAGCCGGGGCTGGCAGAGCGGAGGGGGCTCCAATGGTGGAAACCGCAGCTCTACCAGCAGGTGCTTATCCCACCAGCCATACGACCCACCACACCAGGATCCCATGCTGACACACCATGCAAACAGGACACGCACACAGAGCCCCACAGCATGTTGGAGATACCCATGCCCCTCATGCTGGAGATACCCATCCAAGACGACACCATACATTGTAACCACATGACCATCACCATGCGCGCAGGAGCTCCTACCCTGGCAATGGGAGACACAACCACCCAGGCGGATGACCGGGTACAAACCCTGCAGACTGTGGGAAGGAGCCAGGTGGGTACTACCTGGCCTCCACACACCAGACAACTCAGCTTGTCGCTGCTCCACACAGGACCTCACACATGGAACTGCCACGCCTGCGGGGACATTCTCCTGTCCTCACCCCAGGCGCGGAGAGACAGGCGCGCCGCCAGCGTAGGGGTACCCTCAGCGAGGGAAGGGGGCTGCACCTTTCATTCGCTACTCGAATCGGCTCTGCAACGCTGGAGGAGCAAGCCCAAGGTGTGCAACGAACACCCCAACCCCATACACCCTACCACCAACCCTCCCCATGTCCTCACCGGGAGCGCTCCCCATGTGGAGCACACACTCAGGTGGCAATCTCACCCATGGGATGTCCCACACATGCAAAGCCTCATACATGAGCTCCCAACCACTTGCCTCCAGCGACACCCACCACACAACCATGGGGCGCGCCGCACGCATGCAGGTGGCTCACCCATGGAGGAGACACCCATTGAGACACCCATTGAGACGCCCCCTGACGGTATCATGGAAGCGGTGAGCAGACCCCCCCCCCCCCCACGTCACCACTCCATATGCCTATAGCCGACAACAACATGCCCACAGCAACACGCACCTACGCCCCCCACGCAGTCGCACACCCAACCAAAAGACCCAGACGGGCTCACCGCAGCCCAACAGCAACACCACCAGGCTGAATGGGACCATGATCAGGAAAATAATGCCTGACTACACCATGACTGCAGGTGGAGGCGGACACCCATCAGCCCGCCTAAATGACAAGAGTATCAGGCCCCAGAGGTGCACCACGAAGCAACCTACAGAGAAGACGGCTGGACAGGACTGGGTTAATGACCCCAGTGCCACTGAGGAGGATCCCGACTTGATAAGGCAGCAAAGGCCAAGAGTTGCTAGTATCAGGAACCCAGTTGGGCTCCATAGGATTAAAATAGACAGGGGTATGCGAGATGGCGGACTGAGCTGGAGCTCTAGCACTGCACACCCCCACAACAGCGGAAAGCGTTTGGCCTCAGACTGGGCCGTCAGGACCCCCCAGCAGAGAACATGCATAGAGCCCGGTGCTACCCACGGTGCTACTGTTTGTAAGATAGCCGCAACATGCAGAACAAGGGAGGTGACTAGGAGCGAGCAGCCCACAGCGTCCGATCCCACCGTTCACCCCACCAAGCCCCACAACAGGCACCACCAGGCCCACAACACCGCTCACAGAGGCGAACAACTACACATCCCAGAAAAAAGGCCATACACTTTTAACCAGCCAGCCAACACCAATGCCACAAGCACCACTACTACCTCTGACTATGGACACGTAACACTCACGTGGCTGGCACACATCGCCGCGGTGATTGCCAGTACTCTCATGGCCACAGGTTACCCCCACCACACTCGGTCGCCCTCCCCCCACACAACCCCCTGCCAGCCCAAAGCTTGCCTTCGTAGACACCTCAAGCAAACCAGGAGATGGAGAGCGGTCACCATCAGGTCCATCTACAACTTGTACCTCTACCTCGACGGCACGGTAGAACGACATACAGCCCTGATAAACCTGTCAACAGCCCTAACTAACTGGCAAATGCATGGTCACTATGCATCTAAACCAAAATGCACCAGCGTAGTAGTTCACCAATACAACACGACCCTGCAGCGCTACACAACGTATAAACTGCGCACCAGCCCGATCCTCACACCGCCCAACCGCACAAACATACAAACCCTACTTACCAGGCTAGCTCCCCACATCAACGCCATGTGCACCTGCTACAGCGCTATAAACCTGATCTATATAAGCTGGCTGCTGCTCGCGGGGGGGGACATCGAAGCCAACCCGGGCCCATCCCACGTAGAAGAGCAACACCCGGACAGCAACCCCTTTCCCTTGTTCTTTGAGATACAGACCAACCGGAACTGTCAAGTCCACTCCCTAAACAACGTAGCTGGCAAGCAATGGGTGCGGCCCGACGACCTAAGCAACTTCTGGCTAAGCCGGAGGGACGAACTAAACGACGACGGTGACAAGAGGGCGTGGACAGCCGCACGAGGGGACGGGGGCGCCTTCAGCGACGAGGTTATCTATCTCTTCCTCCAGTCTCAATACGGCCTCACTCTTATGAGAATAGCCCAGCTCCACACCACAAACGACTGGACTAACGAGAAACTCGATGCACTGGCCATCGAGCACGCCACACTCAACTTCCTCTGTAAAACAAACGGACATAGCATGGCACTCCGGAAACTGAGAGGACGATGGATGCTACTGGATTCGGAAAGCCCATGCAGATCGGCGGTCGCCATCGACAAACTGCTGCCCTCTACGACTGACCACCTTCACGAGGTGTTCGTCATCACCCCCGACCCAAAGGCCACACCATCACAAACTATAGCCACTACCCAGCAGGGGATACGCCACATCATTAGCCACAAAGAAGACATTCAAGCACAACCTCCCTGCTACATGGAAAGGCAATACAAACAATGCTGCCTGGTCCACGCCCTCAACATGGCCGTAGGAGGACCCATGATCAGGCCAGAAGACGTCATGACGCACTGCAAAGCACTCGGTACACACATCCAAGACCTAGCCAAACAGGCAAGGCAGGAGCAACGACTCATACCACTACGTAGCAACCTCCCACATATATACGAGGAGACTGGCAACTTTACCATCTCCACAATTAACCACTACCTATACCACTACCACAAGGACCTCCATATATGCCCCCACACCACTGAGCGTACACCTGGCAACATCACACCCGAGCTCCTCAACACTATCACCGGCACAGCAGACAGCTACAACAACACAGCTGTTATTCTCATCACCCACAACCATGCCACCACCATCCGACACATCGACAACGTCTGGCTGTGGCTGGACTCGGAACGGAGCCGTCCATATCGCCTAGATACGCCAGAGAACTGGCTGCAACTGCACGGCATGCTCGTGCAAATCAAAACGGGCGACGCGGCTAAAACCAACCTCATCCACCCTCTATGCTGGCTAGCGGACCCTACAAGACGCGCCACCACTGAACAACTGGAGAAACACCTAAGCACCGCCCATATAGACCTCACTAATCTAAACTTGGACACACAACCTGCGCACAGCCCCCGGGCGACCATGCTGACACCTAAGACCAATGACAACCCAACGAGCCCCAAGCGCACAACAACCGACATGAAAGACATCCACGCGACGGACAACCACGCCCGACCGGGACTACGACAGGCCCCCACAGTCACCCTTCCCACTCTACAAGGCAGATCACGTAGCGATAAACGGCATTCGCAACCGAGCACCACCACGGACAGAAGGAGAACCAAACCTAGGGCACAACCCAAGGACTCGCACAAGCAGACCCTTATAGACAGATACATCAGCACAATCCCCACCCCACCTCCCGTCGCCAACCCCACACCCGACCCATACGAAAACCCACACGCCCAACCCCAACACACCACCCAGCCCCCCCGACAGCCACGACCAACACAAAACCGTAAGCACATCACACTTACAACCCTGAACGTAAGAAGCCTTCACAGGTCAAGGAACGATGTACTCCACCTCGTGCACCAACATGGCCCGGACATCCTGATCCTCACGGAAACAATGACACAGCCTAGGAGCAACAGCCCAAACTCGGGCTGGCTGAGGAGAATCATGCCAGACTATACCACGCTCCGACACAGTGGCCATAGTGAAGTCATAATAGGCATCAAACACAACCTAGCCATCCAAATGCACACCACCATGCTACCACCCTGTACAGATGCAGAGGTAAACGCGAGATGCATCATCCTGACCCTCAATCAACACCAGTGCGAACAGCTCACCATCATCGCTACGTACTGGCCGTCGGGATACAATGGCGACGCACTCTCACTGCGAGAGAAAATGCAAGAACACATACGATCAGCCACGGGTCACCTACCCGGTTCACTCATCCTGGCGGGAGATATCAACGCCACGATGAAACCAGAAGATCGCTCCGAGCACACCGAATACACACAAGACAACATGATGAGGGAGTTCGCCACAGAGATGCGCCTGTCCGAAGCCGACCCCGGCGACCGGGCCTGGACCTACCAACAACCGAACTGCAACAGCCGCATCGACGCCATCCTGACACGCGACGCAAGACACGGTCCTGAACACCGCACGCATGTCGACACACATGCCTACCTCAGTGACCACAGGCCACTCACCGCCACACTGAGTACAGCCCGCCTGGGCATAGACCTAGCAGCCCCACTCCCACCCCAGAAGCACAGCCACACCGTCCTTACCACCCCCATCACCAATAAGGACAGGGAAGCCTACCGCCTGGCAGTACAACAGCCCAGCTCCGGTGTCCCACAACTACATGCAGAACTGTCAGCCTTCTTAGCACCCATATACACAGAGGCTACCAACCACCTAGCTACACTGGGCATGACCAACCCCCAGCAACCACAGCGCCTGACACTAGTGGCAGGACACCCCGCCAGGGACGCTGTCGACACCGCAGCCACCATGCTTACGCACCTCCTACAAACGTGCAGGGCGACAGCTATAAAGACATGCAACACTAAGACCCTTACAAGGGGAGGCCAGCACTACCAACGCAGGACCATGTGTAGGATTAGACAAGCCTTGGGCAGAAAGTTAAAGACCACCAGAGATCTCAGCCGGAAGGCTAACTCGCTCTTTAAGCAGACCAACGTGCACCCGACAATCGACGAACTCACTATAGGTACAGATGCGACACACGGAGAGATCAGGGAAGCGGTGCAAGCGCGCCAGGGTGATGATGTAACCGACAATCACGTGCTAGCCGCGCTAGCCCAACTGACCAATACGTACCGCGACCAAATCCATCAACTAGATGACGATGACTCCGCACTCGCCATCGCACAAGCCCGAGTCAGAATGCAACAACTGATCACCACCCAGCCCAAGAAGGCTAACAAACGCATCCTACGCCCGCCCCGAACCGACCACAAAGGCCTGCAGGCGCTAGCGGACCCTGATACCAAAACCATATGCACCGCCCCCGCCGACCTAAACCGGATAATCACCGCCGCATATGGTCAGAAGCTATCGGCCCCGACCCCCAAGACTGGCCACTACACTAACACACAGACACGAAACTACCCGTGGGCTCGCGCCAAAGCGGATGACCCCTTCACGCTGCACGCATGCCAAAATGTGCAATGGCTACACAAAGCCATCATGGACAAGGCAGGCTTCCAGGAATGCCTCAGCAGGATGGCAGGAGGCAAGGCCCCGGGACCAGACGGGGTGGAAAACGAGATCATCAAGATGCTGCCATGGGAGATGCGGGATACCATACACCAACTCTTCATCATCATGTGGGCCACAGGCTGCACGCCCACCAAATGGAAAACCAGTGACACATGCCTCCTTTACAAAGACAAAGGGCAGGAAACGGATCTCAACTCTTACAGGCCGGTTGGGCTAGCCAACACAGTCTACAAGCTGTGGACCAGCCTCATCACCAAGACATTGTCTGATTATGCCGAAGCTAATGGGATGCTCAGCAAGAACCAGGCTGGGTTCCGCTCCCACAGGAACACCACGCAACAGCTGCAGATGCTTGTCATGGCCCTTGAGGATGCTAAACTGGCCAAGGCAGATATTTACGCGCTCCTGGTCGACTTCACCAGTGCGTTCAACACCACCTGCCAGGACAAACTGCTATGGATCATGCATGACCTAGGCTTCCCCACGGACGCCACCGACGCAGTAAAAGACCTATACACGGGTGCTACAACACGCTTCAAAACCCCTTACGGCCATACCGACCCGGTACCCGTCAACCGAGGCACCATCCAAGGCGACTCCCTATCGCCCTTCCTATTCCTCATCTACATCGAACCCCTCCTACGATGGCTGCAAGTGGGCGCGAGGGGCTATAAATTCAAATCAGCGACGGCCGACAGCGGGGAACGCGCCACCGTCAGCAGCATAGACTACGCCGATGACATAGCGATACTCTGCAACACCCTCCGCAACCTCCGATGCCAAGCGGACAAACTCTCAGCCTTCTCGGACTGGGGTCACCTCATCATCTCCCACAGTAAAACCCTCGCTACAGCGGCGCTCCATCACTCCATCGAAACAGGCATGTGCAGCAACGCGGCCGAGGCGGATAAGCGGGCCCGCCAACAACTCCAAACCGTCAGCCTGCAAGGGAAACCCGTCACCTACCATCGCCCGACCTCACCTTTCACCTACCTGGGAGTGCTCATCACCATGACGCTGGACTGGAAACCACAACACACCGCTATGATCACCCAGCTCCGCCAAAAGCTCGAGAGACTCAGACGCTCCTTTGCCAGTGCCAGACAGGCCATACACATCATCCGCACGGCCATCATACCCAGCCTAGCCTACAGCTTCTGCGCCGTGCCCTGCACCCCAGGGGACCTTGAGTTGTACGACAGGTCCATCAATCAATGCGTGAAGCTTAAACTCAGACTCCCCTTGGGAACGTCCAATGCCATCATCAGAGAAGACGCTGGGAAACTAGGCATGGGCATCAGCTCCACAGCCCAGGAATATCACGCCCGCAACACGACAGCCCTCACACACAGCCTCCAGTCCACAGATGAGACGCACGCCCACATCTCAAGGAGCATGTTACACAAACAAATCACGTGGCTCAATACCCAGGCCAACACTCAAGGACACCGCATGCTCACCCTCTTCCACCATACCCTCAGGGCCAGGCAACTAGTCTACACCTCACTAGCCGGGCTGTCAGCCACGGAAGGGGGACTACCCCTATACCCCAAGGAATGCCAAACACTAGGCCGCCTCATCACACAAGCCAGCAGTTCTAGTGCACATGATGTCGTCAGCGCCAGCATCACCTGCCTCAAAAGCCTAGGCATCACGCACGCTTCTGAGCTCAGCTGCAAGGGCAACACACACATCATCACCGGTAGCATGCTCACATCAAAGTACGGGAAAAAGGTCAAGCAGAAGCACATTATCGCCCTCAACAAACTCGCGGCCATGGCGGCCCAACCCTCATACCCAGACGCGACCGCAACGCGTGCAATCCGAGACAGCCGCAACACATCACTCGATCTCCCGCTCGACCAACGCAAAATCACAACCTGGGCCGCGGGCCTCACGGAACTTGCGCCCACACCCGCAGTGCCAGATACCAGAACTCGCTATATGGATATGAAAGCGTATGCGGTCATGCACGCAACTCAACCAGCAACGGCGGACCGGGCCGCAGCGGCACCCGCAGTCCATGAGGCCATTCGGACGAGCTCACGACTGCTGAAACGAGAGCAACGGGCAACACAATCGGCCCCAACGCAGCCCAATCCACCCAAGGTGGGCACGAAACGGAACAATGAGGGCAGACAGACCCAAACCATCCCGCAGGATATAGTGCGCATAGTAGGCCTTGACCTCCCAGGACTCTCCAGCTGGAAGGTGGATAAAGCCTGCCGATGTAAACCCAAGAACCTAGGCTGCATACTAGGGGCCATGTACGGCCACCAAGAGGCCATTACCAGCATAGATGGCTGGCAATGGGACGGCATCAACAAGGAAAACTACTACAAGGTGCATTGGAAGCCCACAGTCATAGATAGATGGGCGTTACCACTATGTGCTGAAGAAGGCTATACACCCACACACATAGAGACCATCAGCAGGGAAGAGGCTAAGGACGTGTGCACCTGTGAGCTGTGCTGGCTACCAAGAGGAGACAGCACAACGTGCCACAACTGCAAGAGGGCCTACCACCCAGCCTGCCTCGAGGAAGCCCACCTGTCAGGACACAAGGAACCAGGATACTGGCTGTGCCCCATATGCAAGTTCGGCAGCAACGACTTCAAGACCACCATGCGTCAGTCAGCGCACTCGGACCTCATACGAGTGCACTGGCACCCCACTCTCGAACCGGCGCCGCTCATCACGGCACACCTGGACTACATGGCAAAGCGCAACGACTACGACGAGGAAAACAGGCAGATACAAGAGGCCAGACATGCCAGGCCCGACGCGCACCTGCCGGCCCACACCCGACAGGGACTACCGGACCCGCACACATGGCTACCCCGGTGCACCAACCTGCACTCGAAGGCCACCTTTCACACCTACCCCATCAACCCGCAGACGGACATCGTCGGGACGGGCAATTGCGAAACATTCCTCCAACTTCACCCTCACATGACCGCCCCCGCGATGAGCCTCAGCACGGGGGAGCCCATTATGCCACGACACGACTTAGTGCAACACGTAACGGTCCACGACGAGTCGGGCCGCACAGTTGGCCTCCTGACAAAAGACCAACACCAACATCTACACGCTTGGTTACAACATACACCACACACACGCAACCTGGCCACAGAGGTAGTGGCCCTACTAAGGAGACAGGACGCACAGAGCAGCCACCACCCCATGAGAGGGGCACAAGACAAAGCCCTACACACCCTACACACCACACGAAGCTTTCCAAGCACCGTGCAAAGATGGGCTGATCCACTCACAGTTAGACCAGAAACCACCACCTATTGGAGCCCCGACACCAACGACACGGCCTTCGGGGCACACCACAACTGCCTACTGGTACGCCACACTGGCTTATCCACATGGAATGTACCGGCAGACGATGCAGTGGCACTGAAATGCGTCAACCATGCAATACACTCAGCTACACAGGAGGAGGCCATGGCAACCATCATGCTGATCCCTGGAAAAAAGGGCATCTCCTACCCCAAACACATTGACACCCTGCGGCGGTACCCTGAGTACTGCCAGCACCTGGCTAGCATACCCCCCACCAAGACCAGATGCCCCAAGCCAGGCAAGCACGCCAACCTCCACATCTACGTCATCTGGAATGCAGCGGGACAACAACTTGTCACCAAAGGCAATCCCCAAGGATGGCTGGCTAGCACTGCCACTGCCCTCCACCCTCAACGAGACACACACCCAATCCGCAACAGACCAACGAACCAAAGCCAGCCAGCCACACACCCTAGCGGTCACAAACAACATATGCGCTTGCCGCTGGACAGGGACCTCCCCACCTCGGGGCACCAACGCAGCCACGAACAACTCACGCACCATTCCACGACACAGCCACGGATGGCCATCACCGAATGGGCCACGCTCGCGTACACGGACGGCAGCTGCATTAAGACCTCGGGGGCAGCCCCAGCGAGCGTCGGGGCGGGGGTCTACATCCCGGAGACCAACGTCCTCATCACCGTCACCCTGGACGACCCAGAAAGCAACACCATCAACAAGGCGGAACTCACGGCGATACACGCGGCACTCACAGCGGGGGCCAAACGCATCGCCACCGACAGCCTCTGCTCTATTTACCAGATCCGCCGAGCCCTCGCCAACCCGATGTCGCTCATCACACACAGACACAACGACATCCTGACCGCTATAGCTACCCTCATCATCGATAGCCCCGTCACAATCCACTTCTACAAAGTCCGGGCCCACTCGGGAATTGTCGGCAACGAAGGCGCAGATGCCCTCGCCAAGCACGCGGCGTTACACCCCGAGCTTGCCAACACCCCGGCCTACCGCCCGACCACACGGAAAGAGACCAATACCTGGCTCAGCAATGAAGCCGACGGCGAATCCCCTGCCCCATTGCCGGACTGCCGCCAAAGCGTGCGAGCACACATGCACCGCAAGCACAGCCTCGGTCTCGCCAATCAAGACAGCATCTACTACCAGATGTCCCAGGAGATCACCAAAGCCGCGGCGAAAGGAGCAGGCGAAAGGGTGATGACCGACACAAACATCTCCATACCCGCGCAACGAACCGCCCTCCTCTACCGTACCGGCGGGCTCTACAATCAAAAGCTAGCTCTGCGCTGGAAACGGGCGACCGACGACCGGTGCCCACTATGCGGGGAAGCCGACAGTGCCACTCACCTCCTCTCGGGCTGCAGCGAGACACTACCGATGGTGCAAGAAAGGCATAACGGGGCCGGTCGCCTCATCGCTAAAGCCATAAGCAAGGGTACCCTAGGCGGCTACATCAGCTTCGCGGACACCGGCAGCTGGGAGAAAGGCGCAAAAGAAGACCTTGACCTCCCTAACGACACACTCCACACAACACTTCGAGCACTCGGATTGAAGACAGCAGCAACCAAGAACACCACCAGACCAGACATTCTCATGGTGATACCAACAATGAAGACGGGCAAAAGTGTCAAAGCCGTCAAACGGGTCATTATCATAGAAATCAAATACTGCTCGGACTCAAGGTGGGCGGATCAACTGGACAAGGCACTCAACCAACACACTAATCTAGCTCAAACCATACGCAAGGAAGACCACATGGTGGAGATTAGACCAATCCTCCTGGGCATAGGGGGTATAACGTATGAAGCACACACACGGCAACACCTCCTGGCCTTGGGGGTCTCACAAGATAACACTACTAAACTTTTACACAAGTTAACAAGGCACGCGGTGGAGACAGCCCACTCCATTGCAAAGACAAGCTACAGACTCAGGGCTGCTAAGAGGGAAGGAGGGTAGGGGGGTCGCCTCTCGTTCGGCTTGATCGGTGGGAGCAGGCCGCGCCCCAGGCGGTAGCTCCTCCCTTAATGCACGCCGGTGAATACCGGAGTAGTCTTCTTCTTCTTCTTCTTCTGTGAGCATCTCCGCATTGCTGGCTGTCAAACGGTTGCGGCGGGGGTTGTGGACAAACCCATAGCTGCTCCAAGCACGCTCGCAAGAGGTGGCTGATGCCACTTGCGAGGTGACCTTCATGGCCAGTGCCCCCAGGGCTCCGCCGGTGTGGATCCTATGCCACTCATGGGGTGGCATACTCTTGGCTGTCGCAGCGGCCATGGCGGTTGTGGCATGCAAGTACTTGGGCAGCTGCACGACACACTCCGCTGCTGAGGTTGGACTGAGCTTCTCTGCCACCTTCATGAAGTCAGGCAGCACAGCTTGGAAATCCAATTGTCCTGCCGATGACTCCCCGCGCATGTTGAAATGTTGTCGATACTCTGGGTCCAGCAAGGCAGCTGCCCCGTGCAGAGGACGCAACAACATGCTGGTGCGGCGCTCTGTAGCGAGCAGGATTTGCTCTGCGTTGGGGATGTTGTGCTCCACGATGGCTGCTCGGATGGCCTGCTCCATGCGCTTGAGCGCAAACCACACCTTGCTGATGACGGGCTGGCTGCTGTCCATCATGCGCAACACCACGCGGATGGGCTCCATGATGCTGACAAGCTGCCGCACATGCAGCAACCAGGTGGCAGAGTGCTTGCCCGCTGTGCCCAGGACCAGGTTCTTGATCTTCTCAGCTGCCTCCCTGGTTGGACGGTCTGCAGCGGCTTGCCACCTTGCCCACCGCGGGTCACACACCATGGCCTGCAGCGCCGGGTATGTGTCAAGCACCCGTTGGCACATGGTGAGCACAGAGCAAAACCTCGTCTCTCCGGGGTTGAGCAGTTGCAGTGCCTTGTAGGCTGTGACGGTGTCGCTAGGGGCCACTGCCTTGGGTGAAGCACGCTGGCGCGATGGGGAGGGCTCCATGCCATCTTCGCCGCGGCGCTTGTGGGTAGACGATGCAGCTGAGGCTGCGGATGCGTCGTGTTGCCGCACTAGCTGGACCATCTCTGGGTCGGGGGCCGTACATTTCTTGACATCAGTTTTAGAGCCGCTGATGTGCTGTGCGACGCGCGTCACGCTATTTATGCTGGCTGTCCAGGGGCAGCGCTTGCAAGTGACATGCCATGCCGACTTGCTAGGTGACTCCTCCCTATGCACCGTATCCCATACTGCAGCGTAAAAGGAGCTGATGCGTCGCATCACGCAGCGCGCAGCTAGGCCCGGACCGGTCGTGTCGTATTGTCATATTGCTCGCTCATTTTAAGCCAAAAAGTCATGATTCGAGAACACGAGGAATACGACCGCATTTTGACCGAATTTGGTAACACTGCTTGCTAGTGCCTGGCGCCAGTCACGGGAACACCGAATTCCGGTCAGTCAAGGCATGGGGCATGTCGCGTTTGATGGTGCTGCGCACTATACTAGATATAACTGGGACTATAGATGCACCTCCCGCCACCGTCGCGCTCGACTGGACAGTCACGTGATTTTGCAACGCGTCGCTGGAACAATTTGTGCGATGCCCAGTGATAGAGACCACTACTATAGGCTCATCCGCGGGCAAACATCTTCGCCCACCACCATCGCGGCCGAACTAGAGGCCAGCGACACAGACACGGCTTGAGCTATAGAGCGGGCTGGTGCAAACGCGATGTCCTGAGGTGGCCTGTGTGACCCAAACTGACCCATGCGAACATTTTATCAGGCGTGTCACAGCTGAGTACAGCTCTTGGTAAAAAGTGACCCGGCGCTATAGCCATGTGGTTGTTTGTTGTTAACTGGACTTGGTGGCCAAGCCCGCTGTGTGCCCTGCCTTATCGTGGGATACTATGTGTGCGACGAGGTTGGGTTAAGGCACGTTGGAGCCCTCAAGTCTTGGTTGGGGTGGTAGTGTGCCCTAATTCCCTCCGCTGCTGCCTTGAATGGTATGGTGGGCGTACTGACAAGGGGACACACCTGATGCTTTTCGTTGAAGCTGCCAAGCTGGTGCTACTCCTGGCCAAGCGGCCCAGCTAATGGCTGACGGGATACACGGTGCTTAGCTGATGGGAGCAGGCAGCACCGCAGGTGGAAGCTCCTCCCTTGATGCACGCCAGCTTCTTCTTCTTCTTCTTCGATGCTTAGCGATCGGTGGCTTGTGCGGTGCAGGCCATCCTCTTCTTTGTCACCATGTCATTGTAATCATCACATAACATCACAACTGTCACATGTCGTCTGAAAGCAACATTCGTCCAAGAGCTACCGGGCACTTGAGCGCCAGCGAGGCAGTCACCACACTCTACCACATTTCACGGTGCATGGTGCAAGGAGGGGTACTCCTAACGACCAAGATGCAAGGTTCAAACGCCCAAGGCAAGATTTGCGCACCCATTGTCCAGCATCCCCTCCTGCCGCCCGTTCTCCAATACATTAACCTCCATGTCAAGCATGCGCTATACTCCGTTGGTGTTGCCTACCTACTACTATGACGCGTTCCACAAGCCCGGACCCTAGGCAAAATCTCCCATGCCAGCCATCGACCTTGAGCGATACAAGACATCACCATCATCCGGCAAGGTGAGTGCAGGCACCTGTTCAATGCTGACAGACAAGGTACAGCAGCGAGGCAGCTACTTTCCAGGGTCAACCGACAAGCCAACCACCTCCCCTTAAGCCACCGTGAGCCACAGTGCATGTGCATGGTAAAAGGTGGCGGGTGGCGAGCCCGGTGCGAGCAGGGCCAGGCCCCCATACCCCATTGTGCAGTAAGGGCGCATGAGGCTGATCACCCTGCTCAAGTGCAAGCTGCCCTGGGGCAGGCCACCGCGCCCTGCAGCCATGCCAGGCATGGCCGCAACATGACCCGCCTAGATGGAGACAGCAAGCCTGGCATCGATGATGTGGGCCAGTGGGTGGTGGCATGCCAGGCAGCAGACCAACTGACTGAGGTAGCCAGGTCGTGCCCCGTTGTGACCAGGAACCGACAAACTTAGGCAACAGGCCCAGCTGGCGGAGGGGTGCACCGCCCTGCCCCTGCCTAGCACGCCCACACAAGCAGCCTGCAGCAGGCAGCTGACGGGCTGGCCCGGGGGCCCCCACACATGGCGGCACCCACTCTGCCCTACCTGGCACGCTGTGGAACAGAGGGCTGGGCACAGGGCTGGGCAGAGGGCTGGGCTGAGGGCTGGGTTCGGAAGAAAAGACTGGGCACAGGGCTGGGTGCAGAGCTGAGGTCTGGTCCCAACCCCTGGCAGCCTCGCCTCCAGACACTGCAGCGGCGGCTCGCTGGCTTCCCAGCGTGCTGCTGCCATGGCTGGGCCTCAGGGCCCTCCATGCCACACCCGGCAGCTGCCAGCCAGCCAGCCAGCCAGCATCACCCATAGGGGGATAAACACAACGAGACAAAAGTCTTCCCGCAAGGCGGTGTCAGCCTCACGGCTTCTCACTCCTTTCAAAAGAATCGTTGAGCACTGGCACTGGCACCACGCACATGCATAGAGCTTGCTGCCATGGTCTAGAGACATAGCCCATGCACGGTATGGTGCCTGCCTGCCTGCCTGACCCAGCCTTGAGGCACAATGAGCCTCACCAGGAAGACAGAATGATCGCCATACCCACCCCCTCACCCTTCACCCCTGTCCCCAGGCCTCAAGCCCACAGCCCTATTGCACTTCTCCATGCAACCACCTCGACCACAAACCACCCCTAACCCCCTTCACCCCAACCCCACTGTCCCAAGCATCCTGCATGGTGGTGGGCATGCAGCACTGGGCTGTCGTCCCCCCGCCCCGCCCCTGACCCTAACCCAAACCAGTGTCTGGGCCCGATGTCACACGGGTCACACTGGAGCTGCCACCTTCGCTGCTGCTGACGAGGCTGACATTGGGATGACCACCCCGCCCCCGCTGCCCCTCAGCCCCGGGGGCTGCTCTGCAGCTGGGTTATTCTTCACCCCCCTCACCTCCCCGTCCCGCAGCAGCTGGGCATGGCCAGCAGGCCCCGGCTGGGGCCCAGGCCTCTGCCCTTGCCCCAGGTGCTGCTGCTCCCCCTTTCCTTCCATGCTCCCTACTATCAAGCCCGTGGCGCTGCTGCCGGCCTGCTGCCCCTTGCCTGGCAGCAGCAGCCCGGTGCTGGCGGCAGTCTCCCCCCTGGCGGTCAGCTGCACCAGCATGCCTGGCCCGGGCCGACCCTGAGGCGGGGAGGGGGGGCTGAGCAGGCCTGCTGCCGGCGTCACCGAGGTGGGGGGGCAGGGGGGCTGCACCGTGGACATGAGCGTGGGGGCAGCGCTAGGGGCCAGGGGAGGGGGTGGGGAGTGCCAGGCTGTGTGTGGGGGGGGGGCGGCGGCAGCAGCAGCCTGCCTGCTCAGGCCCCCCCTGGGTGGTGGGGGGAGAGAGGGGGGAGGCTGGGCAGGTTGGGGGGGGTAGTTGGTGGCTGACAGGCTGGCGACCTGCCGTTGTTTGAAGTGTGACGATGAGGGAGGGGGTGGGGGGGAGGGGAGTGCTGGGTGGTGTGAGAAGGTCAGGCCAGTGGACCCCAGCTCCCTGGTGCCCCCGCTGGCCCCCCCCTGGGTTGCGCCCGCCTCCCCCCCTGCTGCACTGATGGCGGCTGCTGCTGCGGCGGCTGCTGAGGTTTGGGGCTGGGGGAGGGAGGCCAGGGGGATCTTGAAGGCGCCCACCAGGTTGTGTATGATCTGCAAGTCCCTGATCAGGGCGTCCTCCACCACCCCCTCCTCACGCTTGTGTGACAGCTGAGTGATGAGCTCGCCCAGGTCCATGTCCTCCAGGTCGGCAGCCACCTTGGACAGGACTTGGCTGGCATCAGCAGCAGCCTGCGCCAGCACCAGGCAAAGACAGGGGGTGGCTGGTGCAGGCAGGGGGTGGCTGGTGCAGGCAGGGGGTGGCTGGCAGCACAGGCGAGTTACTCCGTGAGGGTGAGAGGTGAAGGGTGAGGGGTGAGGCTGTGTCGTACAGGCACGAGGGTGAGGGTGAAGGCGACTGGACAGGCAGGCGGCGTGAGCCTGGCAAGGTGGTAGCAGCTGGTGGTCAGCAGGGTGTCAAGGCAGGCAGGCAGGGAGGCAGACAGGCAGGCAGGCAGGCAGGGAGACAGGCAGGCAGGGAGACAGACAGGCAGGCAGGCAGGGAGGCAGACAGGCAGGCAGGCAGGCAGGGAGACAGGCAGGCAGGGAGACAGACAGGCAGGCAGGGAGGCAGACAGGCAGGGAGACAGGCAGGGAGACAGGCAGGCAGGGAGACAGACAGGCAGGGAGACAGGCAGGCAGGCAGGCAGGCAGACGGGCAGGCAGGCAGGGAGTGTGTGCCGGGATGGGCTGATGCTTGTCAGGGTGCTGATGCAGGCTGATGCATCAGCACCCTGGGGGCTGACGCAGGCTGATGCTTGGCAGGGTGCGCGCGGCTCACCTGGGGTCCATGCGACCCCCCTGCCACCTGCATGGCCGCATGGATGTAGTAGCTCATGGGCGCATCTGAGCTGTCCGCTGCTGCTGCTGCTGCTGTGCCGGGGCTGGGGCTGCTGTCGGGTGCGGCACCAGAGCTGCTGGCGGTGTCCCGGCTCAGCTCAGGCCTATCCTGGGGCCCTGTGCAGGGAGGTGTGGGGAGGGGGTCGGGAGGGAGGGGGGGGGAGGGAAGGAAGAGCAGGGGGCCCATAGGGGAGGGGGGGGCGGGAGGGGAGGGGCAGGCACCTCCCCACCCCATAATGGCATGACCTCCACCATTCCAAGCTCTCACTTTTCTAAGGATTGCTGGCAGCAAGGGGGGTTACATTTCACAAAGTCATACAAGTTTATTGGTGGAAATGAGGGGAACACATCTCACACGTGCCTACCTAGCCACACTGTTGGATGCGTGCCTGTCACTTCCCAGTCCATCCCACTCAGTTCCTTCAGCCTGGCCGTAAGACCCCAGCAACCCCCCCATACACACAGCCCATCAGTCCCCAGGCCACAAATCAGGTCAGGGACCAGGACAGGGACCCAGGCCATCCCACTCAACCCCTTCAGCCTGGCCCCAAAGCCCCCAGCACCCCACCCTCACAGCAGCAGGCCCGGCCCCCCTCCCTCCTCACCTCTAGCATCAGGCCGCAGCGCCCCCGCAGGACTGAGCATGCGCTGCCGGTCCACCTCCTCCGCCTTGGCAGCCCCTGGCCCCTCCTCCCCTCTGCCTGCCACCCCTACCTGCCCCACAGCCTTCCCCCCAGGGGTGCCGGCCTCCCCCACCGCCGTTGCTGCCGCCGCTGCTGCTGTGGCTGCGGCATCAGGGGAGAGCTGGCGCATGAGGAGCAGGTGGCCTGCCTCCATGAGGCCCTTGATGGCGCGCTCCTTAGCGCGCCGCAGCGTGCGCCGCTGCCGGGCGTTGAGGCGGGGGAGGGAGTTGGGCGTGCCTGACCCAGGCGCCACCAGCTTGCCGCCACTATCTGGGCCCCCCACCCCCAGCCCAGGGCTGCAGCCCAGCATGCCCCCAGGGCTGCGCCGGCCTGGCAGCCGAGCATACCCCCCTGGGCTGGGGGTCCCTGCTGCTCCTGGCTGGGGGTAGGCCCCTGGGTGGGGGGAGTGGTGCATGGCCTGGCCCCTGACTCCAGCCCCCCCTGGGTGCATGGCTGCTGGCCCGCCATAGCCTGCCCCCGCCATGCTTGCATGGGCGCCGCTGGGGCGGCCAGGGGGGGGGGGGGGCTGCATGCTGTGCATGCTGTCTGGGGGGTGTACCCCTCCTGCTGCTGCTGCAGCCATGGCCAGCATGTAAGGGTGCATGGTGTAGCCGCCTGGAGCGCCCATGCCCAGGATCATTGCATGGGGTGGCGGGGGGGGCCCCATGGGGTGGCCTGCTGCTCCCCCCCCTGCTGCCATGTACATGTGCATCTGCTGCATGGCGAGAGCAGCCGCCAGCTGGGGCTGGGTGGTGTTGCCTGCATAGCCCGGTGGCCCTGCATGGCCTGGTGACGCGAACCCTACCCTGCTGCTGCTGCGGTGCATCTGGGGGGGTGGGGCCCCCTGCCCTGCCCGCCCACGCTCAAACATCTCCATGACGTCATACCCGCCTGGATAGGCCGCATGGAAGGGCATGGAGGGGTGGGGGGGTGGGGGGGGGCCAGGCAAGCGCCCAGGCTGGGGGTCTGACGCCAGCCGCCGCCTGGCTTGCCCGGTAGGGGACCCCATGCGCATGCCGCCCTGCATGCTATGTACAGGCCCCTGGGGAGGCAGCCGCTCAGGCTGGCCAGGCATCAGGCCTGCCGCCACCCCAGCCATGCCCGGCACGCCCAACAGGGCCAAGCCATAGGCCTGCTCATAGAAAGCTGCATCATAGGGTGGCATGCCAGCCATGCCAGGGGGGCCTACCATGCCAGCGCCAGGCATGGAGGGGGAGTGCATGGCGGTCTGCCAACCATGTGCTGTAGGGTGGAAGGCGGGGTGGTAGGCAGGCTGGTGCTGGGGGGGGGGAGCTGGCCGTGGCTTGCTGCCCAGCCCTGCACCGGGATCCTGGCCCCCACCCCCCTCCATGCCAGGCTGGGGGGACAGCATGGAGGGGTAGGCATCTGCATCCCCGCTGCTGCTGTGCCGCATGGGGTCCCCTGGGTTAGGCAGCCCCCCCTGCTGACTCTCCCCGCACCCCCCTTCGCCCCCATCATCCTCCGCCAGCATGCCATTGCTGCCGTGCGGAGGGGGGGGGAAGCCTTGTCCCGGCAGGCCTGACACCGCCGCAGCCGCAGCCAGGTAGAAGTCGATGGGAAGGTACTGCATGGAGCCATAGCGCTGTGCCGTCACACCCTGCCCCCCTGACCCATGCTGAGGGCTGAACATGTTCCAGGGTCCACCAGCTGCTGACCCATGCACAGCCATGCCTTCCTCCCCCTCACCTGCCCTACCCCCCCTTGGCCTTGCATCCAGGCCTGCTGCTGTCGCAGCCTCTGCCTGCCTGCCTGATGCCCCAGGGGTGGCAGATGGCTTTCTGCCCAGAGGGGGTGGGGGGATGGGTGGGGCCTGGGGGGTGAAGATGGGCAGCCAGGCCACATCAGACGGCAGGCGGGTACTAGGAGCCCTCCGGGGGCCCCCTGGCAGCCCCTGGCCCCCCCCCCCTGGCCCCCCTCGCTCCCCCCCCATCCCTGCCTGCCCAAACCCTGCCCCGCCAACCTGCAGCACTGCGCTGCTGCTGTTGCTGCGCATGGTTTGCAAGGGTAGGTGGGCACCAGGGCCTTGCATGGAGCCCATGGACTGCAAACCCATGAAGGGCGGGAAGTTGTTGAACAGGGGGTGGAAGTAGCTGTAGTGGCCGCTGTTTTGAGGGCTCATGCTGGGTTCCCCTCCATGGCCATACCCATGACCTGGAGGTGGGCAAGGGGAAAGGCAGCGGGGGGTCAGGGGGTGAGTGGGGAGGGGGGGCAGGGGGTGGGTGGGGAGGGGGGGCAGCAGCAGAAGTGGGAATAGGTGTGCCCATTCCCACACTATGGCCAGCTGGCTGCAGTAACTACAAATCACTAGTAATGTACAATGTACATTGTACATATGAAACAAAAGCATGTACTCTACGATCACACCGCCTCAGGAGGGCAGAATCGGTGCAAGGTGACAGAGCTTGGCGCCCGGACTCTATTGCTCCCCCCTGCTGTCAGCAGCCCTGTGGGCTGTGGGCCCTGTGGGCTCACCCACCTGGCCCTGTGAAGCTGCTTGAGTGGAACTGGGAGAAGGGGGAGTGGTGCGCCCCGGCAAAGGGGGTCTGAGGGAACATGTAGCTCGCTGCAGGCAGGGCCAGGGGCAAGCAGAGGCAGCAGCAGCAGCGGGGTGCAGGCTGAGGCTGCAGCACGCTGCCACAGAAGGCCATCGACATCTTCACTACACACTATAGGGGTAGCGGTCAACCAAGAACTAAACAGCAGATAGCCATGGCAGCCATGGCGGGCACACAGCAGGCTGAGGTCCTGATGGCGTGTGGCTTTGCAGTTGTTGTCACCAGGCTCAGCACCTTTGTGGCTCAGCAGCTCTGTGGCTCAGCAACTTGGCAGGTGTGCAGCCAAGTGGCACTGCGGTGAAGGATGGGAGGAGGGGCAGGCGCACCTGTTGGGGTGGATACTGGGCTGCCCATGAGGGGGCTGGGGGGCCGCATGGGGCTGCTGCCAGCGTCTGGGTACGCCATGGACCCCAGTGGGTACATCATGTATGGCTGGTACGGCATGTGCGTTTGCATGTGCGCCATGTGTGTTGCATGGCTGTAGTCAGAGGTGGCCTCAGAGTGCTGTTGGTTGCTGGTTGCACTGTGAGCTGCTGGGGAGGGCGCTGGCCCAACGCTCCGGCTGCTGTTGCTGCGATGGGGCGCACTGCTGCTGGTTTGTGCCTGCAAGAAATAGGGGCACAGCACCTGGTTTCCAAGGCACGGGTCGCAGCAGAGTCGAATGTTGCACGTCGCTTACCATGTGATTCTGTACCTCGGCATGCACGGTGGAGGACGAGAAAGGCGTGAACATCTGCTTGGTGACTGGAACAGAGCCGGGCGTGCGTACGCCCTGGCTGGGAGTGAAAGGTACTGGAGGCAGAGACGCGTGTGGGGTCTCAGCGTGCGGCCTGGTGCGTGCGAGCGAGCGAGTCGCGGTACTCGCACCTGCATCAAACACCTTATGCGCATCCCGTTTGTTCGCTTGGACGCGCTCAACGGGGCCATCCGGGATTGACAATGTAGGTAGGACAGCGCAGGGGCTCCCAGGCTTGGAAACCTTCACTTGGGACACGCCGAGGTGCGTGAGACAAGCATCCCCATCCTCCGACTGCGTGGGCAAGCCAAGGCACATACTGCGCAAAAGCTGCTAAGCGCTATCAAACATACGGCTCCGCGCACTTGTGGTATATCGCCTTTCATTATAACTAGCGGCAAGGTACCACGATGTCAAGGGAATAAAGATAAGCGAGTTGCAACGTGCATTCTTTTCGCGCGGTTTATGCCCCCGTGCGTCCGCGCTTGCTGTAGATGACGGGGAGTTGCAACATCCCGTGCTGCACTGCCTTATGCTGTACGCTACAAAGCTCCTGATAAGGCCAGCGAGGCCGGGCTATGCCATGCACGCATGGAGCATAAACACTGTACCTTGGAACATGCTTTTCCACTTCCCTCAATTTTGTTGCTAGCTTAGTAGCTACTTGCTAGCCTAGTAGCTACTTACTACTTGTCACTTGCTACTTGCTAGCCTAGTTGCTAGCCTGGTAGCTACTTGTTTCTACTGGGGCCTCCATGGAGTCATGAACACTACCTGTGTGTTCCAGGAGCTGGCTTGAGGATGGCAAGTAAGGTTAATGGAGCGGCTCTAATGTCTAGCCTAGCCACCAGCGCATCTCTCCCCTGTCCCTACCCCCTTCCGAGGGTGGGGCGATACACGTTGGCATGAAACACAGCTCTTGGACAGCTTTGACAGTGCCTGGTACACACATCACTCGGTGTCGCAGCCTCTTGAAGCCCAGGCCAGGGTACTCCTTCTCAAGGACAGGAGCCGCTGCTCGATATGGCCACCAGCACACCTCCACTGGCCGCCATGGGGCCTGCCCTGACCGCTGGAGGTGGAGGGCTGTGTTGCAGTCCCTGTCCACCCATCTGCCAAGATTCCGGGGGTGGCCTGGTTCACCCCCGCGCTGGTGCTCAGACCACTGGCTGCAGGCTGACCGCAACAAGCGGCCTGGCCTGGCCTGCACCTGGCCTGCTCGGGGCTTCCAGCCTGCAGACCTGGTGGGCTTGCTGCGGTTCAGCCGCCTCTCACAGGGCTGGAGGCTGTTCACGGCTGGTGCGGATCCACCACGCACCATCATCACCATGCACCACGTGCATTGGGTATACTCCACATGTATAGCCACTTAACATCATTTGAGTAGTCCCGCTTTGAGCCCCTAGTGGTTCCTAGTGGTCCGGCTCGAATGGAGGCCCTAGTGAGGGACGAGGGGGGCTGGTTGCATGGTTGTCTTGTCTTCATGCAAGAAACCGAAAGCATCATGATTCATGATGCAATTGTCGCGGACTGTCGCGCAGAAAGTTGTGCCGCAAACATGCCATAGCCCGCGCAAACAAAGTAGTGCAGCGGCGCAGTGACGGCCCCGCGGTGCGCTCAGTCGCAAGCCGGGCAGGGTGTTGCAGCTGCGGCCCCGTCACAATGAGCAGCGGAGCAAGACGAGGTGGCCTAAATGCAGGCGGAGCTTGGCTAGTAAGTTGCTCTTGCGACAGCTTTGCAGTGCGCGCGACACCCCAGGGAAAAGGTTGAGAGGGGGGGCTCACTGGCGGGCGCGGATCAAACGAACGGAGTAGCCTGCAGGGGGGCCCTAACTCTCCGCCTTGCACACCGGCCACAGGCTGCCTGGCTGCTGCTTCTGCCCCTCCTACCCCTGGCTGAGGCGTCCATCGACACCAAGACTGTGTTTGTGACCCTGGGCGTGGATGTGGCAATCGCTGTCATCTGCCTGATCACCTTCTCCCTGTTGCGTGTTCTCCCCTTCACCGCCAAGTTCTATGCGCCCAGCAGGTGGGCACGCAGGGCATCAGCTGAGTAAAACTTAGCCTCAAGACCGCAGCAGCCTCAGCCTCAGCCTCAGCCTCAGCCTCAGCGCTCCCAAGCACTTCCACCCGGGCCCTCCACAACATAGTCCCCCATGACCTTGCTGTAGGCCATCTGTACTATAGTATCAATTGCTCTGGTCGCAGCTGAGGCAGGGTCCTGGCTGTGGTTGCAGCCATAGCCACTGGAACCTTCACCACCCCAGTCCTACACCCCATGGCAGTGTTGTAGTACACTTGTACATGGATCACCTGCTTGGGATGCAAGATTGGCATGGTCCCGGCGGCTGCAGTAGTATCCACTGGAGCGGCTACCAGTCATAGCCACCAGCACTGCTGCGGCACTGCTGAGTCTAGCAGGGTTGGGCCGGGTCAGGTGTGACCCAGACGAGAAACCCTGGAGGCTGGAGACCATGAGAGTTTGAGACACGCAGCAAAGGGACAAGTGGTCGGTCCTTAATACTGCAAGAGTCTTGGTTTTCAGCAGCAGCACTGGCACCGGCAGCAGCTGCCACGACGGCGGCAGCGGCAGGGGCAGGGGCAGCAGGGGCAGGGGCAGGGGCAGGGGCAGAGGCAGGGGCAGGGGCAGGGGCAGGGGCAGGGGCAGGGGCAGGGGCAGGGGCAGGGGCAGGGGCAGGGGCAGGGGCAGGGGCAGGGGCAGGGGCAGGGGCAGGGGCAGGGGCAGGGGCAGGGGCAGGGGCAGGGGCAGGGGCAGGGGCAGGGGCAGGGGCAGGGGCAGGGGCAGCAGTTTAAGCAGACAGCCATGAGCTCAGCTGCACCCTGATTTGGGTTTGTGACACACTCACTGGACAACAACACAGATATGGCGAGCTTCAACACAGACCTACAGCCATGACACAGAGATCAGGCATAGCATCAGGATGGGCATGCAGCGCATGCCGCATTCGCTGAACATCCACCTGTCAGCAAGCGTTTAGGGTAGGAACCGCATGCCTTCACCTACTACACTCCTACCCGCCGCCACAGCCCTGCCGCCACAGCCCTGCCGCCACAGCCCTGCCGCCACAGCCCTGCCGCCACAGCCCCTGCATACCGCCCTGGAGCTGGCCCGTATGCCCACTGATGTTGTGTTCATTGACTCACACAGGGGACAGGGTTAGGCAATAGCTCAGGTCGGCGCCCGCTCTTCAAAGCTCGATGAACGATGATGCAATGAGCGATAATGCAGGCAGTAATGCAGCCTGCAAAGCGATCAACTCAGAGCGTGACGCAACCATTGGAACATAGCTCTTCGCAGTAAACATGGATCTTCCTGTTCAACAGCTGCCCCCGCCCCCCTTGGCTTTTCCCATGGCCCCTGCTCCTGCCCCATGCCCCCTCACCCTCGCCAGCCTCCCTCCCTCACCTGCCTGCTGCCCAGGTTCCGGCAGCGGGGTGAGAAGGTGCGGCGTAGGCACTCCACAGAGCTAGCAGCCTTTGCTGCCATGGCAGCAGCAGAAGACCCCACGCTGGCTGCGAGGCACCCTCAGATGGCAGGTGCGCCTTAGCGGCAGGCCACCTCCCGATTACCTCCACAACAGGTACGCTGCAGCTTTTGACTTGCCTCCACAGCAGGTAGGGTAGGGTATGCGGCATGTGGGCTGGGCTGGGCTGGCTTCCACAGCAGGTGCCACTCAGCTCTTGAGCCTGCCTTTGCCTTGCATACCGCCTGCCAGCTGCATGGCTCAATGCAGCCCTGCCCCAGAACCTCATTGCGCACCAAGCCACCTAGCGAGTGTATTAGCAGCTGCTGCTAACACGCAACAGTTGGATTCAGAACGGGGCTGGTGGCGGGAGCAGCAACAGCAGAGGCAGCGCCAGCGGCAGCAGGTGCAGAGGCAGCGGCAGCAGCGGCAGCAGCGGCAGCAGCGGCAGCAGCGGCAGCAGCGGCAGCAGCGGCAGCAGCGGCAGCAGCGGCAGCAGCGGCAGCAGCGGCAGCAGCGGCAGCAGCGGCAGCAGCGGCAGCAGCGGCAGCAGCGGCAGCAGCGGCAGCAGCGGCAGCAGCGGCAGCAGCGGCAGCAGCGGCAGCAGCGGCAGCAGCGGCAGCAGCGGCAGCAGCGGCAGCAGCGGCAGCAGCGGCAGCAGCGGCAGCAGCGGCAGCAGCGGCAGCAGCGGCAGCAGCGGCAGCAGCGGCAGCAGCGGCAGCAGCAGCAGCAGCAGGAGCAGGAGTAGGATATGCTCAGGCTTCACTCACAAAGAAAAGCGCAGCCCAGCTACTCTGCTCAGCCTAGTTGCTGCTGCTTCTGTGGCCAAAACCACAGACTCTGTCTTCCCTCCCCTGCCCCCTCCTTGCCGCCACAGCTGCTTCAGCTGTTCCAACTGTTTCAACTGCTCCAACTGCTCCAACTGCCCTGGCCTCAGGTTCCACCCCGGCACTGCGCACCCCCTCCTCACACTCGGCATCACCTCTCCTGAACCACCCCTCACCGCGACCCAGCACACGCCCCCTACCGGGCCGGCTGGCAGGCCCCACCGTGGCCCGCATGGGGCCAGGGGCCCAGGGTGCTGCTGATGTGTGGCATCGCCGCCCCCGGCCGCCCCACCTGCCCCGCTTTGTCCTGGCTTGGATCTGGCCAGTGTGGTGGATGAGCGAGGGGGACGTCATCAGGGTCGCAGGCTTGGACGTGGCGGTGTATTTGAGAGTTTTGAATTTGGGTGGGTGATGTTTTTGGGTCAGCAGGATTTGAACCTGGGTAGAGTGTTGGGTTTTGAATCCAGCAGGATTCGAACCTGGGTGGGATTTTGAGTGTTGGGCGAGGTAAGGGCAGCGGGGTCTCAGCCTGGCTATGACCATACGAGGGTCTGTGGTGAAGGGTCCCGCCAGTGCTGCTGCTGCTCCTGCTGCTGCTGCTCCCAAGAGTGACAGGAGTGATGTTCAAAACCCCTGCCAACACAGCATCCTATTGTGGTCGGCCACCCACTGTCATCACCATTGTTGCACAATGTTTGTCAGTAACGTAGGTGGCCAGGATGGGTGCTGCTTGGTCTGCTCCCGCTCCAGCCCCCGCTCCTGCAGTGTGATGACACTATGACGACAGTGTGATGTTCGGGTGTGATGTTGGCGTGTGCAGGGATGCGATTGAGTCTCCTGTTGTCCATATGGTGCTGTGCCGTCATCCTGCCTGTCAACATGTCGGTAAGATGACATGGGCGCTTGGGCGCATGCATGAGCTCTAAGGCGGTAGGGGTAGGGCGGGGTAGGGGCAGGGCAGGGGAGGTAAGGGCATATTGAGCAGCAGCAGAAGGTAGGGGTTAGGGTCTATGTAGAGGGTATGTATAGGGGTACGGGTGTGTGGCGCCGTCTTGCCTCGACCGCAGCTGTAATCGCGGACAAACAGCGCTGTGTGTGCGCACAGCCTCGGCCTTGCAAGGTTGTAAAGTGATGATGAAAAACGTGCTTGCTCATGAGTGCCGTGCCCTTGGAACGCAAGGCTGATGGCCTGGCCAGTGTGAAACTACAGGGCCGCGTATTGCAGCCGTGTGATAGGAAACTTATGATTGAGTGATGGTGAGCTGATGGTGATGGCCTGCCTGCTGCAGGGCCACGCTTTGGACACGCTGCTGAACCAGCAGGTCCGTAGCTGCTGACATGGCTGCTTGCTGGCTGCCCTGCCCTGCTGCCTTGGTGTGAGTGCTGCCCTGCCCTGCTGGATGCCAACCCCTGGGTGCTCCCGTGTGTGTCCTACAAAGCTGAGTCTGAACTAAAGCACGCCGCTCTGCTGAGAGGACTCATCACCAACATCTGACGTGTCCTGTGACAAGCTGCTGGTACTGCTGCTGCACAGCTGCTGCTGTGGCCTGTCTTTGTGATGCTGCTGTTGCTGCTGCTGTTGCAGGCAGGGTGGTCAGACCCTGAGGGGCATGTGGGGGATGTGAACGATGAGCGGCGCTCTGCGTTCGTGTTCAGCAACTTTGATCGCATGGCGCTGGTGGGTGAAGTTTAGCCCCTCCGAACAACACACCCACACACCCGCACCTGCACCCGCACCCGCACCTGCGCCAGTGTATCAAATCAGCACTGCAAGTTGGGACCAGCACCAGCACCAACCCTGAAAATCATTAGTCCAGGGGTTGGTGTCAGATCAATGTGTGACCTGGATGTGCGTCATACTATGCAGGCAAATGTCAGAGCGGGGTCACGGCGGCTGTGGGTGCACCTCGGCAGCATATACCTGCTCACTGCGTTGGTCATGAAGGTGGTGCTATGGCTGTCAGCAAAACCAACAGCACCAGCACCTGCACGAACTACCAGCACTGGCATTGCATGGAGGCTGGCCATGTCAGGGTGCGAAGCTCAGGCACGAAAGGAACCGCTGGCAGAACGCGATCATGAGGCCAGTACAGCACTTGTGAACCTTCTTTGCCATCTGATGTACCCACCCTTGTTGCGCTGAAGTGCCTGTCGTGCCTGGCGCTCGGTTGCAGCTGCTTTGGCGCCAGTGCCGCGAAGTTGCCGCATTGCGCGTTGCGCACATGGCCGGCGTATTCGACCAGCGCTCCTCCATCGCCGCTCCTGGCACCGGCATTCGCACGGCAGCATCCTCTGCGCGTTCTAGCTTCAGTGGGACAGCGGCTGAGAGTGTCACACATATCGGAGGTGTGGTGCGGAAGCACGACCCGCACGCTGGCTCCGCCGCGTCCGCTGTAGCGGCGCGCTCTGTGCTTATCACCGATATTCCCGGCACACCCAGTGGCACACTGCTGACGGCTGCAAGGTCGTTCATCTGGGGCGCGACCGTCTTACGCTTCCTGCCAAAGTGAGATGCCAGTGAGATGCCAGTGATATGGAAGTCCGCTGTTACATGTCACACACTTCTGCAGAAAGTACACATCAGAAACAATGAGGCAGCATGCCCCATCTATATGACAGACGAGCTGCGCTGCCCCTAAACCTCCAAGTGGCACGGTGGTATTCTCCAAGCTGGCAAGCAGGCCCCTAGGTCAGGCTGTCTCCCAGGATTATGAGTTAGGGGTGGGGGATAGGGTTCGGGTTAGGGGTCAGGTAGGGTTAGGATTAGGGTTAGGATCTTGTTAACCCCGACAGCAGCAGGCTGCCCTAACCCTGGCCCTTACCCCTAACCCTCTGACAAGCTGGCAAGCAGGCACCTATGTCAGGCTGTCTGTCGAACTGTCAGCTGCCCGAGTGTGCTACCCCCTAGCCTGCCTGCTGGCACAACCGTCTCTGCACTCGTGTTGCCTGTCACATTTGCAAGCAGCGCTGCCAGTAACGTTGTGGCAACTACCTTGACGCATTCTGTTGTGACATGCCTTCTGCTCAGGAGCTGGAAGAAGGCGTTGGAGGCTGCTGCAGAGCGGGCGTCCTATGCAGCCACACATGGGCTGGAGACCATGGTCCATGTCCTCAGCAGCAGGTGGGGCCAGGGCAGCAGGTCAAGGCGGGGCGGGGCGGGGCGGGGCGGGGCGGGGCGGGGCGGGGCGGGGCGGGGCGGGGCGGGGCGGGGCGGGGCGGGGCGGGGCGGGGCGGGGCGGGGCGGGGCGGGGCGGGGCGGGGCGGGGCGGGGCGGGGCGGGGCGGGGCGGGGCGGGGCGGGGCGGGGCGGGGCGGGGCGGGGCGGGGCGGGGCGGGGCGGGGCGGGGCGGGGCGGGGCGGGGCGGGGCGGGGCGGGGCGGGGCGGGGCGGGGCGGGGCGGGGCGGGGCGGGGCGGGGCGGGGCGGGGCGGGGCGGGGCGGGGCGGGGGCGGGGCGGGGCGGGGCGGGGCGGGGCGGGGCGGGGCGGGGCGGGGCGGGGCGGGGCGGGGCGGGGCGGGGCGGGGCGGGGCGGGGCGGGGCGGGGCGGGGCGGGGCGGGGCGGGGCGGGGCGGGGCGGGGCGGGGCGGGGCGGGGCGGGGCGGGGCGGGGCGGGGCGGGGCGGGGCGGGGCGGGGCGGGGCGGGGCGGGGCGGGGCGGGGCGGGGCGGGGCGGGGCGGGGCGGGGCGGGGCGGGGCGGGGCGGGGCGGGGCGGGGCGGGGCGGGGCGGGGCGGGGCGGGGCGGGGCGGGCGGGGCGGGGCGGGGCGGGGCGGGGCGGGGCGGGGCGGGGCGGGGCGGGGCGGGGCGGGGCGGGGCGGGCGGGGCGGGGCGGGGCGGGGCGGGGCGGGGCGGGGCGGGGCGGGGCGGGGCGGGGCGGGGCGGGGCGGGGCGGGGCGGGGCGGGGCGGGGCGGGGCGGGGCGGGGCGGGGCGGGGCGGGGCGGGGCGGGGCGGGGCGGGGCGGGGCGGGGGCGGGGCGGGGCGGGGCGGGGCGGGGCGGGGCGGGGCGGGGCGGGGCGGGGCGGGGCGGGGCGGGGCGGGGCGGGGCGGGGCGGGGCGGGGCGGGGCGGGGCGGGGCGGGGCGGGGCGGGGCGGGGCGGGGCGGGGCGGGGCGGGGCGGGGCGGGGCGGGGCGGGGCGGGGCGGGGCGGGGCGGGGCGGGGCGGGGCGGGGCGGGGCGGGGCGGGGCGGGGCGGGGCGGGGCGGGGCGGGGCGGGGCGGGGCGGGGCGGGGCGGGGCGGGGCGGGCCGGGCCGGGCCGGGCCGGGCCGGGCCGGGCCGGGCCGGGCCGGGCCGGGCCGGGCCGGGCCGGGCCGGGCCGGGCCGGGCCGGGCCGGGCGGCGGCGGATCATTGCTTTGAGTACTAGTGAAGGACGCATGGATGCAAGCCTGCTGGTGTGTTTAGGTACCGCATGGAGCGAAAGCGCAGCATGGCCGCCACCAAGAAGGCACAAGGCATGGACAGCCGCTCTGCCTCTGTGACCCAGACCACAGGCAACACCCCCAGCAGACCCGCCAGCTTGCCTAAACTGGCATCCACAAGTAAGAACTTGTCACACCCCGGCCGTGTCACACTGCACAGCTGCCACATCTGCAGTGTGTGCTAGGTAGGTGCATTCAACAGCCATGTGGGCGTGAGAGTAACCTCATGGGTGCTGCAGCACAGCACAGCACAGCACAGCACAGCACAGCAACAATGAAGCACTCATTTTGACCTCTCAAAGCTGTGTCGCCTTCTCGCAGGAAGCCCACTTCCACAAAGCCAGGTTGGCCAGCCGCTGTACCACAGCGCTCATGGCCTCACGGCTGATCCAGCAACCTCTGTTCCCATCGACCATACATCCGGGCGCGTCCCTGGTGAGGCAGTCGAGACCGCGGCCTTGTACGGCGTCACTTTGCCGGCCGGGCACCCAGCACCCGGCCAGTCGCAATCAGCAACAGCATTACGTGAGCGCGCGCCGGGTGACGTGGCAGTAATCGCACCCGAAACGGATTCCGGCGTGGGCCTGGTGTGGGTACCCGGAAGTCCCGCCCCGTCATCTCCCCGCCGTGGCAGCGGAGCAATCGACAGCACAGCACCGTCGGCAGGACGCGGATGGCAGCTTTCGACGTCCGGGCCCAATCGCACGTCTGACGTGGCGTCCGGCTCGGTGCACTCCCCGCGTCACGACAGAGCGCGGGCGTCTGACGCCGCGATGGTGCAGTTCACGCAGCCACTCTTGGAATCGCATCCTACGGGCAGCTACCCTTCCAGCGCGGCCTCCAGCGCAGCAAGCAGCCCTGGTCACAGCCTGTGCGGCGCCCCTGACCCCACCCAGCCCTCCACCCTTGACAGTGACCCTACTGGCAAGAGCATTGCCTCCCAACAAGCTGCTTTCACTGCTGCTGCTGCTCCTGGTGCTGGCTGCCAAAGGGGTGAAGCCAGCAGCGGTGGGTGGGCGGGCGGGCGGGTGGGCGGGCAGGCGGGCGGGCAGGCGGGCGGGCGGGCGGGTGGGTGGGTGGGGAGTGGGGTAGTCGCATACACACTATGTTGCCTCCACCCTCTTGCGTCTTGCGGCTTACCCGTTAAGTGGGGTTAAGGTGTACAGCATGATCAGATCTGTGTGCACCTCACCTTGTTGCTGGAGCCAAAGGCACAGAGCACAGATGCAAGGTGTTAAGGCCCAGCAACCATACCACCGTGCAAACCCACCATCGACATCAACAGCAGCACAGATTGGAGATGAGCAGGAGCCTAGAAATGCTGTTGGGCAGGTGTGATGCCTTGCCTTGCACCCATCTCCCTGGATCTCCTTAACCTGGGTGGAGGGTGTAAGGTCACCAGCACACCACCCCTCACCTGGTTCGCAGCCCATGTGCTGACCTGTGTGTCGGTGCCCCTCGCCACGACCTATGTAATCCAACCTATGTGAATGTCCCTGCCACCACCCTGTGTGGTGCCACTGCTCAGGATCAGCAGGAGAAGGGGGCGTACGAGGGGAGCGGGAGGGTGGTGGCAGGTCAGTGAGCCTCTCACCCGTCAACCCCTCCCCTTGCCGGGGTGCCCCTTGCTGCTCCCACCCTCCCTCCCTCCCTGCTGCTGCCTTCTGCTCAATGTGCTACAGCGGGGCCGCCTCCCCTTCCCCTCCCACACCATCCCACCGTATGTGCTCAAGGTGCTGTAGCGTCAAGGCCCAAAGGCTCAGTCCTCAGGCCCTCAGGCCCATACAACTTAGGGCATGGCTGCACCTAGTGGACTAGACTTGCCCACCCCCTCCTGCAGAGGCCCACCTCTGCTCCGCCTGCCCACCTCATCCTCTCGTGCACACCATCCCACCCTCAGTGCCCTTGCGCCAGACAGACCCACACTTCCCTTAGGCCCTCAGGCCCAGACGTCAGGTACCCATATGACATAGACCTAGCCTGCACCCCAGCCCCCGGCCCCTCCTTACCAAGGCTAGCCCTGCCCACCTGGTATGCAGGTCAGCAGCAGCGCCCGCTGCGGCTGCAGCACCGCCACAGCGGGGCTATGCTGGGGATGGCACCACCGCCGTCAGCAGGGGGGCAGCAGCCCCGCCTGGCCCCCCCATGCCGGGGGCCTCAGTCCAGCCCTCAACCATGAGACACAGGACAAGCATGCAGAGCCGCCCCCAAGGCATCGCTGGTCATGTGGCGGCTGCGGGGGGCGGAGGTGCAGTGGAAAGGAGGGTTGGGGCAGGGGCAGGGGCAAGGGCAGGGGCAGGGGCGGGGACAGCCCATTGGGCGGATGTCCCGATTGCTGCGTCCAAGGAGTTTACCACAGTGGCTGAGATCGCTCAACGTCTCAGTGGCTGGTCACGGGCTGAAGCAGCCATGAGTCAGGGCCTCACCTTCCCAGTGAGTGCCCACCATGCAAGCACATGCAAACGCATGCAAGACATGCAAAACGGCGTGGGCCAGCACTAGCGCCAGTGTGTTGCTGCTGCTGCGGCTTCAATGGCGCTGGTGCTGCCATTGCTGCTGCTGTCACCGCTGCTCCCGCTGCCGCCGCTGCTGCTGCTGCTACCGGGTCTGGAGCTGCTGCCCCCCTGCTGCTGCTGCTGCTGCTGCTGCTGCTGCTGCTGCTGCTGCTGCTGCTGCTGCTGCTGCTGCTGCTGCTGCTGCTGCTGCTGCCGCTGCCGCCGCCGCCGCCGCCGCCGCCGCCGCCGCCGCCGCCGCCGCCGCTGCTGCTGCTGCTGCTGCTGCTGCTGCTACCGCCGGGTCTGGAGCTGCTGCTGCTGCTGCTGTTGGGTCTGGGTCTGGAGTTGCTGCAGTCGCTGCTGCTGCTGCTGCTGCCGCCGGGTCTGGAGCTGCTGCTGCTGCTGTTGGGTCTGGGTCTGGAGTTGCTGCAGTCGCTGCTGCTGCTGCTGCTTCACTGGGTTGCACTGGGTTGGCACAGGAGATGGTTGTCCAGGAGCTGCAGCAGCTGTACGGGGAGGAGGAGGTTACTGGCTGCGTGGTGCTGCGGACTCATGTGAGCGACTGACATGGGTTGACCCATGGGGGTACCATGGGGTAAGCCAGGGGGTGGAGCTGAGGCTCAGTAGCTCTAGTACTGGGTCAGCTGGGGTCGCCTGGGGTTGCCTGGGGTCAGGGGGGCAGCCAGGGGTTCAGCTAGCTCCCATGCATCGCCTGGGGTCAGCTATGGGGTCAGCTGAGTCCACCAGGCCTCATACACCCTCCTGCCACACCTGAGCCCCGGGTCAGTCCAGGGTCAGCTGGGGTCCGCTAGAGGGGTAGCTGGCTCGCATGCTCCTACCCACCTCGCATGGCAAGCCAGGTGCAGCACCCCTGACTGACTACCATGTGCTGCTGCTACCTTGTCGTTTCAGCAGCCCACCAAACTGATCTGATCTGATCTGATCTGATCTGGTCTGATCTGATCTGATCTGATCTGACCTGGCAAGGCGACAAGATCTTACACACCCTGATCTTGTACGATGGGATGTGATCTGACGTGATCTGATCTGGCCCATGCTGCAGAGGCGGCTAGGTGGGGCTGCGGCAGCCTACCGGGCAGCAAGCACTGGGCTGGAGGACTTGATGGACCAGTACGGCTCCCGCATGGCCAGGGGCAGTCACCGCGGCCGCATCAAGGTCAGGACAGCCGCCCAGGCCTAGTGCTGGGGCTAGGTCACACTCCTAGCACACCCCGGTGCCCTCCTGCCCTCCCTTTTTCACGTGTCGACTCCTTACCAACGGCTGCTGCTGCTGCTGCGGCCACAGCTTGCTGAGTACCCCCCCCCCCCCTGCCCCTTTTCCCCTACCCCCCACCCTCACGGCCCCTCCCCCCTGCCCCCTGCCCCAGATGCGCATCGTCCCGCCCCTCATCGGCGCCTGGGCCGTGAGTCTGTACGGCAGCCAGCCCCTCAAGGTGGACGCCCTGGTGTTCCGCACCCGGCTGCTGGAGCAGTGCAAGACCCGGCTGGACGCCCTGCGCAAGCCTGACCACGCAGAGCTCACCCCCCCCGCCCACAGCCTCCCCACCCCCCCCACTCCAGCCGACCCTGCTGCTCCCTCCCTCCCCACCACCCCCAGCACGGTTCGGGTTTTTCGTGACCCGGACCAACGCAGCAAAGGGCTGGGGGCTGAGGGGGACCCACCCTGTGTGGTGGTGACGTTGAGGGGAGGGGGGCCAGGGGGGGAGGCAGGGGCGGTGCCTGGCCTGCTGCACACGCCTGTGTTTGGCCATGGCCCTGAGCATGGCAGCCCAGACCTCAGGCCACACTTCGACCCCCTGGGCTGGGGTGTGGGGTACGCCAAGCACCCCCACCCCCCCTCACAGCAGGAGCCACACCCACCTGCTGCTGCTGCTGCTGCGGCTCCGGGGCCTGATCGGGCAATGGGCGTGCTGCTGCCTACTCACCACAAACTAGTCTCAGCAGCAGCGGGCCAAGCAGCAGGGGCAGGGGCAGGGGCAGGGGCAGGGGCAGGGGCGGGGAGGAGGGTCAGAAGGGCAGGGGCAGCAGGGGGTCAGGAAAGGAGCAGCTGCGCAGGAGGTCACGGACACTGATGAAAATGACGCATCCCATTTCCTGCCTTCCGCGATTGTGACGTTCAAGTGGGTGCATGAGGGGAGGGGGAGGGGGAGGAGGCTGAGCGAGAAGGGAGGAGGGGTGGGGTAGGGAGGGGGGGGGGACCAGGGAGGGGGAGGGAGGGGAGAGGGGTGTGGGTGTGGGATGAGGAGCAGCATGGGCCTGCGCAGACCTGGTGGTTAGGTGTGGCGCAGGGGAAGGGAGGGGCAAGGGGGAGGGACAGGGAGGGGGAGATCAGGAAAGGACGGGGATAAATATGTGATCTCAATTGCCAGGGGCTGGTTAGTGGAGGGGTGGAAGGTGGGGAAAGGGGAGGGGGAGGGGGACGCCCCTTGCCTGTCTGATCCACCCCTCTGGAGGTGACAATTGAGGCGTGGGGGGGAGGCAGGGGAGGGTGGGAAGGGAGGAGGTGCAGGGCACGAAGGAGATAGGAAGAGGGGAGGGGGAGGCTGGAAGGTACCGGAAAGGTACAGGGAAGGGCCAGGGAGGGGCCAGGGAGGGGCCAGGGAGGGGCCAGGCATGGGGGACAAGGAAGCAACGAGGGGTGGGGAAGGGAGTGAAAGGGAGGAAAGGAGGAGTAGCCTGACCCTGAAGGCCCCTGCCTCTGATGCTACTGGGACTGCTGCTGTTGCTGCTGCTGTTGCTGTTGCTGCTGCTGCTGCTGTTCCCCCTGCCCAGGTCCCGCCGTGCCGCTGCCCTGGCCGCCACCTGCCTGCTGAGTCATGATGAGGAGGTGTGGCGGGTGCAGCCAGCACCGCAGCCAGGGGAGTTGACCTGGCCAGCCCTGGGGCTGCGGCTGTGGGAACGAGCGGTGAGCATCCCCACTATGACCATTTCTATTTATTATTACGCCATTTGTATTATTATTATTTTTGTCATTTGTATTTTATAAGCGAAATTGCACGGCGGCTGTGGGAGCGAGCGGTGAGCGACCCCATTGTGAGTCCCTGCACTCACTGCAGCAGTTAGCTCCCCCGCACTACCCACCCCGCCTACCCCTACCCCTACCCCACACCCACACCCTCTGCTCCCTGCTCCTGCTGCTCCTGCGTTCAGCTGCCCCCTCCCTGCCCAAGCCTGTGGGCAAAGCCTACCCCCTCCCTTTGGGCAAAACCCCCTGCACACTTCCCCCTCCCCTGGCTGCATGTCTCTGCACACTGCATACCTCCACCCAGCTCCTCCCTCTCTCCCCACTCCCCTCCCCCCGGCTCTGACCACCAGCTCCCATGCTGCTCACCATCTCCGCAACCACAGATGCGCAGCCGTCTAATGTGGGCATCCTTCTGGACCGTGGCTGTCCTGCCTGTCCGCCCTGCCCGGCTCCGCCCGCCCCGCCCGCCCGCCCCGCCCGCCCGCCCGCCCGCCCGCCCGCCCGCCCGCCCGCCCGCCCGCCCGCCCGCCCGCCCGCCCGCCCGCCCGCCCGCCCGCCCGCCCGCCCCGCCCGCCCGCCCGCCCGCCCGCCCGCCCGCCCGCCCGCCCGCCCGCCCGCCCGCCCGCCCGCCCGCCCGCCCGCCCGCCCGCCCGCCCGCCCGCCCGCCCGCCCGCCCGCCCGCCCGCCCGCCCGCCCGCCCGCCCGCCCGCCCGCCCGCCCGCCCGCCCGCCCGCCCGCCCGCCCGCCCGCCCGCCCGCCCGCCCGCCCGCCCGCCGCCCGCCCGCCCGCCCGCCCGCCCGCCCGCCCGCCCGCCCGCCCGCCCGCCCGCCCGCCCGCCCGCCCGCCGCCCGCCCGCCGCCCGCCCGCCCGCCGCCCGCCCGCCCGCCCGCCCGCCCGCCCGCCCGCCCGCCCGCCCGCCCGCCCGCCCGCCCGCCCGCCCGCCCGCCCGCCCGCCCGCCCGCCCGCCCGCCCGCCCGCCCGCCCGCCCGCCCGCCCGCCCGCCCGCCCGCCCGCCCGCCCGCCCGCCCGCCCGCCCGCCCGCCCGCCCGCCCGCCCGCCCGCCCGCCCGCCCGCCCGCCCGCCCCGCCCGCCCGCCCGCCCGCCCGCCCGCCCGCCCGCCCGCCCGCCCGCCCGCCCGCCCGCCCGCCCGCCCGCCCGCCCGCCCGCCCGCCCGCCCCCCCTACCACCCGCCTGCCTACCACCTGCCTGGCTGTAATCTGGTTGCGTGCAGGTCCAGCGCATGGAGAGGATTCCTGTGCTCAAGGTGCTGGTCACGATCCCTGTGGTGCGCAGGTACACCCCTGGCTGTGATCAGGACAGTGGGCAGGGGGCCATGCTGAGGGAAGAGCAGGGCGGAAGGGAAAGAGGGAGAGCAGAGGGAGCCAGGAGGGGGTGGGAGGCGGGGTGGGTAGTGGGAAGGTGTGCTAGAGGGGGGCGCCCTACTGGAGAGGTGGAGGGTGGAGTAGGTGAAGGGGGGAAGGGAAGGGAAAGGGGAGAGGGAGGTGGATGTCGAAACTCTTGGTGGAAGGGTGAAGGTTGTGCCACTACATCCATGCCTCTTTTTGCCAGCCGCTGCCGCCTCCCTCCCACCATTGCCTGCACCTAGCCCCTGCCCCTGACCCAACCCCTGCCCTTGCCCCAACCCCAACCCCTGCCCCAGTCCCATCCCCATCCCCCTGCCCCAACCCCTGCCTCAGTCCCAGCCCCAGCCCCTGACGCTGCCCCTGCCCCTGCTCCTCGTAGCTTGCTGTCAGGTCTGCTGCCGGGCCTTGTGCTGCGCATCCTGCTGCTCATCATGCCCCCTATCCTGGCCACCATGGTCACCCGCTCCGGCAGCCGCGTGTCACAAGGCGGGGTGGATGCCCAGGTCACCACGCTGTTCTTCATCTTCCAGGTGCGCAGACAGTAACATGCTATGCTATGCTATGCTATGCTATGCTATGCTATGCTATGCTATGCTATGCTATGCTATGCTATGCTATGCTATGCTATGCTATGCTATGCTATGCTATGCTATGCTATGCTATGCTATGCTATGCTATGCTATGCTATGCTATGCTATGCTATGCTATGCTATGCTATGCTATGCTATGCTATGCTATGCTATGCTATGCTATGCTATGCTATGCTATGCTATGCTATGCTATGCTATGCTATGCCATGCCATGCTATGCTATGCTATGCTATATACTGACCACTGGCAAAAAAGCACACACAGCTCGAATCAGCTGTGTGCCTTTCTCAGGTAGACACATACAATCAGCTTATTTGTTTTCAGGGTGAGGCGTGCTCCTTTGCTTCTTTGCTTCTTTGCTCCTTCTGCTGCTGCTGCCACAGCTTGCTGAGTACCCCTCCAGGCGGAAGCTCCTCCCTTAGTGCACACTAGCTCGGCCGGAGTAGTCCTCTTCTTCTTCATCTCCTCCTCCTCCTCTTCTTCTTCCTCTTCTTGTTCTTCTTCTCCTCCTCCTTTCCATTGGTTCCAACCCCGCCTTCCCGCTGTTCCCCTATGCCTCCACACACTGCCCCTCCCCTAAGGCCCCTCATCTTACTGGCAATTGCAAAGATACCCACAAGAAGCCTCACACAGAAACCGCCCCTTTTGCCAAGCCCCCTCTCTTTTCCGGCGTGCAGCCACGCAAAGTGCAAGCCAGTGCGGTGCAACCCCCTCGTGTCCTCTTCATCAGCCTACGAAACATCTCTGTGTCAGCTGGGGTTTGAGCTTGCGACCTTAGCATCCGTGCCTGACTTCTTTCAGCCACCCTTTCAATGGGTGGGCCTTGGAACTAGCAGTCAGGCTGAGGCTGTCGCATTGAGATCTATTAATAAACACTGGTTTGGTAATCAAACCATGCTACTGTCAACCAAGCTGTGGTTTGATGAGCCTGGTGAGCTCACTTTGACTACATTGTCAGCGCTGCAGGTGGCAACCGTGTTTCTGTCATCCTTTGTGGCAGGCACCCTTCTGAACCAAATCGTGCAGTTTACACAAAAGTGAGTGACCATGGGTTGGTTTGTTTTCTACATTCTAATGATATGGCGGCTGTTGAGGGGCAGGGGCAGGGGCAGGGGCAGGGGCAGGGGCAGGGGCAGGGGCAGGGGGCAGGGGCAGGGGCAGGGGCAGGGGCAAGATGTGTTGCTTTGGCTGTGTATCTCCATGGCTGCCTGCCTGCCTGCCTGCCTGCCTGCCTGCCTGCCTGCCTGCCTGCCTGCCTGCCTGCCTGCCTGCCTGCCTGCCTGCCTGCCTGCCTGGCTGCCCCTACCCCTGCCCCTGCAGCCCTACTTCTGTCCTGACCGTCTTGGGGACCGGGGCGCCTCAGGTTGCCTCCTTCTTCATCACATACGTCATCTTCAATGTGGGTCATCATCCATGCACTCACCTGTCCCTGCCAAGGCTCTTGTGTCCTCACAATCGCTTGCCCCTGTTCTTTGACAATCAGATGCTGAGTGACGGCTGCAAACCATTAGTGTGCTTTTGCCGGCTGAGTTGGATCGCCTTCCCCAAACCTTCTCTGCAACAGCCATGGCACTCCCCTCTCCACCCTCCCCTTCCCTTGTGTCACTGGCTAACCCACTGCCTCCCACCCCCTGCCCAACCGCCCGCCCGCCCGCTCGCCTGTTGCCATCAACCCCCTCATCTGTTGCATGTGCCGCAGGCCTTAGTGGTCAAGCCCATCATGCTCTTGCGCCCTTGGGGCCTGCTCATCTTCTGCATCAGGTGCGAGCCGCCAGATCAAACACCGTGCAGCAAGACAGGCAGGCACAAGCAGGTTGGTTACGCTGGTAGGTAGCCGGGCAGGCAAGCAGGTGTGCAAGCGGGAGGGGCGGGAGGGGGGAGGCGGGAGGCGGGGAGGGGCAGATTGCCAAAAATAGACTTGAGGGTCACAAGCACAGGTGCATGGTGCCAAGGGAGAGCAGCAGGCGGGTGGGTTACGCTGAGGTCGTGATCACTAGCTATGCTATACTATTATCATCATCATCATTGTCATTACTATTATTGTTATAGATTTAAGGTGAATGCAAAATGCAGGGTCGTGTCATGTTGTAAGCAGCTGGCCCGCGTGTTCCGCAAGTCTCGAGTGTGCTGGTTGCATGTATGGCTTGTACGTCGTATCTGCAAGTCGCGAGTCACCCGAGAAACCTCAACGCAGCCAATGCGACAAAGCGTGGTAGTTTAGCGGACATGTTGCTAGGCTGAAATGTATACTTAAGATTGCCAGGCTGGCATGTTGACTAGAAGCTTCGGGCTTTGGGCAGGCCGTGCTCGTTGGGGATGGACAAATAGAGCGCTTCGACGTTGCTGCTAAGCCGCTTCGATGTCTACAACTCACTGCGGGGTACGCTTTTGTGTGATTGCCGGGCCGCGCGGTACGCTTTTGTATATTTGACGAGCCGCGGTTCTCAGACATACTAGATAATCGCCTCTACCTCGCTTATCATTATTATTGTCATCATTGTTACTGTTATTTTGTTCTCTATATTGTTTTCAGGCATTAGAGAGGACTTGCATGCTGACACTGCAGGTACCGGCTCGCTGCCACGCCCCGTGCCCGCTGCCGGTTGTGGGCGCTGCAAGAAATGCCTTTTGGGCCGCTGCTGCCCAACCACACCATCATCGTGCTCCTCACCTTAGTGTTTGCATGCGTGCACCCGCTCGTTACTCCAGCGGGCCTGCTGTACTTCACGTGAGTCACAACCCCACCGCTTGCACCACGTTGTACTGCAACATGCTGCACAGCGCCAGCCCACTGCCCATACAGAACCTGCCCGGTGTGAGGTAATTAGGGAAGTTAGGGGTGTTCATACTGCAGTCACACTGCAGTGAGGGGTGTTTCCTAAAGGCCAGCCCTGGCAGCAATCACTCTGTGATGAGGGTGCCTGGACATGTTCGTCCCCTTGTGCCAGCTGCTTCACAGCTGCTTCCCAGCTGCTGACCTGCCCGCCTGCCCGCCTCGTCACCAGGTTGGTGTTGGTGTGTACCCTCTGCTCAGGGGGCCTCATCCCTATCGTCCTCCATCATTGCTCTCTGCTGGTGCCCCGCCATTGTTGTGGAGGCAGAGACCCCTCTGCTGGGCTAGTGGCCCGTGCGGCCGGGGGGGAGGAGGAGGGGGCGGGGCATATCTGGCCTTGTGGGGCGCCTCCTCCTGCTGCTGCTGCTGCTGCTGCTGCTGCCATGTCTGCCCTGCCTGCCTGCCTGCCCTGTCCCTGCAGTGTGAACCAGCTGCTCGAGCGCTATCAGCAGGTCTACGTGTGGCGCCGCAGCTACGAGAGTGGCGGCAAGCTGTGGCGACAGGCGGTATTGCAGGTCAGGCGGGGGGTCACTGCCCTGCATGGCTGCCCTGCATGACTCAGCCCTGCCTGGCTGTAAGTGGACACAGTCAGTGTCATACAAACGGTGCTGCAGGTCAGGTGGGGGGGTCACTGCCCTGCACTAGGGTGTGCACAAGGCTGGCCCTCTACTAGGGTGTGCGGGCAAGCTGCCCCTGACTCAGGCCTGCTTGGCTGTGACTTGACACAGTCAGTGGCATACAGGCGGTGCAGCAGGTTAGAGAGGGTCACGGCCTGCCTGCTGTGATTGGACACAGTCAGTTATTTGTACACAGCACTTGCCCGATACACGTGGCTGATGCGGAGAGGACTGCTGCTGGCAATGGAGGGTGGGGTGCTGATCCACCATGCCCATGATTCAAGCTGCCATGACTGAGTTATTACACATACTATACATATTACATTATTACACATACAGTACACATGATGGGAGGGATGGGAGTGAGCTCCCACAGTGCATGACAGTTGAGACAGTTGGGATGAATGGTTGGCTCTTAAATAAACAGTGGATACGCCCGTGACTGCGCAGAGAGTAAGCAGTGTGTGCAAAGGGATGGGAGTGAGCCATTGTCTATGTCTGACAGTTGGGACAAATATCTGGCTGCATATAGCATGCCGTGTGTGACATGGTGTCATGTATGGTGTATCATGTGATTTTAAGTCCAAGGATGTGATGCATGGCGTGCAGGTCATGGTCGGCTTGTACATGGCCCAAATCACCATGCTGGGTCTCCTGGGCATCAAGCGCTTCAAGTAAGCGGCTGGGCTGCTGCGCCTGACCCTGCCCGTGCTCAGCTTCTCAGGCTGTTGAGCTTTTATTCAACACCAAACGCCACAGTACGCGGGCCTGTCAGCTGCTTGGATGCCTAGGAATCTAGCAGGTGCTCAGCAGTATTTTCTTTTCGCCTTGTATAGCACTGCTCAGCTTCTGAGGCTGTAGAGCTCTGATTGAGACACACGAGGCATAGGAGAGTGAGATACAGACACACAAGCAAGTGATGTTGAGTATGACGTGCTCATGACTGGGCAGTGGCCAGGTGAATATGGTGCCAGCCTGATGCAAGCCAAGGGTGGTCCCCATGCCCCTCACTCAGGTGCCATGACCTTAGGTCCTGAGGTCCTCCTGGGGCCGGCAGCAGGAAGGCACACATCCACCAGCCCTAAGGGACTGGACAGCCGGCAGAGCGGTCTTGTCACCATGCTTCCGCCATGCATGGACCACCATGCAGGTTTGCGCCCCTCCTGCTGCTGCCCCTGCTGGCGTCCGTGCTCTTTCACCGCTCCATTAACACTCTCTTCAAGCGGCCTTGGCAGGCAAGCGGGTCTTGGCACAGGGTCCAGTCCTCGTTAGTGTCGACCCTGACCCTCACCCCTGACCCCTGACCCTGACCCTGACCCTGACCCTGACCCTGACCCTGACCCTGACCCTGACCCTGACCCTGACCCTGACCCTGACCCTGACCCTGACCCTGACCCTGACCCTGACCCTGACCCTGACCCTGACCCTGACCCTGACCCTGACCCTGACCCTGACCCTGACCCTGTCCTCGACCCGTGGGCAGCGAGGCTGTTAGCCCCCACCTGTTGCTTGGTGGTGGAGGCACAATACATAGGTACACTCTGCGTGATCATATGCATTGCCCCCTCGGCAACAACTGAGGAGAGGATGGACTTGAGCATCTCACATTTGTTCAGGTGCTGTCGCTGAGAGATGCCTGCGACCTCGACCTGCTGGACGAGCTGACGGGCCAGCGCCGCGACCAGGCTGGCCGCAGCAGTGTAGCCGGCACCCCACTGACTGCGCGCAGCAGGCGCGGCCCGTCTTTTGTTGCACGCGATGGTCGCACGCCGGCCGGAGTCAGCGGACAGGCCGTGGGACAATTGACGGCCGAGTCCGAGCCGCTACTGCCCGCGCAGCATGTGGTTGGACAAGCCGCGAGGGGTGTGAACGGAGGCGAGGAGGAAGGCGCGTGGGACCCTTCGTGTTGGGGCGAAACGGCGCGTTTCTACTTGCCTCCGGACCAGACAATCGGGAATGACGAGGAGCACCGCATGCTGTTAGCAGAGGTGGAAGCTCTCGAAGACCGACTTCAGGTAGGGAGTGTGATGAAAGGGCAGGGTGAGGGCCAGGGCACTGCACTACACTACAATGCACTGCACAATGGTCAGAAAACTCAGTGGTTGACCTTCTCCATGTTACTACCCAATGTTGGCCTGCCTGAAGAGCCGACCGCCCACTGCACTTGCACTTTTGCAGGGCAACACATACCTTGACCCCACAGAGAAGACTCACCACCTGGCCCCCTCCTCAAGTAGCCCATTTCGCACGCTTACCCGGCGAGTTCGGCGAGTAGTGAGCGGCAAAGGCCCGCTGACGACTGCAGCCAGTAAGGGCTCCGTTGTGGCAGGCGCGGTGACTGCCATCGACACGCATGGTCGGCTCAAGCGTGGCGGGCGGCGTCCGGTGCGCACCGCCCTCGCTCCCGAGGCGCCACTGCCCTCGTCTGTGGGTGCGAGCGATGATGGAGTGACTGCAGTCCAAAGTGCAGCGCAAGTCGGTGCCCCCCATGACGACGGGTCCGCGTCGCGAGGCGCACTGTCGGACGCGGTGCAGTGTGGCACGCGCGTGCAAGACGTTGAGGCCGCGTACCCTTGCGCGAGCTCGTTGCCCCCTCTCATCGACAACGATCACGAGTATCAAAGCAGCTTCGTCAGCGACAGTGACAGTGACAACGACAACCATTCTGAGCATGATGGCATAGGCCATCCCCGTGCACATTTGCATACTGGGTCCCCAGAGTGGCGCTGACATGGTGTAAATCTGGTGTACCAGGAGGATCGTAGGGTGAAGAGGCTAGCGTGCAAGACACTCGTGTACTGGCTAATTGATGTGCATGCTGTGCCTTTTATCGTGCTTGGGTAGGTGCCGACCTATGTTGCAACTCCACGAAATACCACTTAGTGCATCGGTCCTATTCTATGGTGACACCTTGGGGTATGGAAGTATGGGAAGAGACCGCCCATGTGTATTGTCGCATCCTCCAATCCGGACTTACTTTGTTCGCCCAATAACTCCCATTGACACTGCCAACTCAGACGCATTGTTGCATCGAACATGCTAGGCGCCCAAACTGGCTGTACCTATTACATTTCTTGACATGTTGCAACTCCAGCAATTGGCATTGTCGTTTGAAGTCATTGGGCGTTGCATGCATGGCATTGTTTTTTTGTGACTTCGTGCGAGGCATCACAGTTACCCTCGTCTTGCAGTGCGAAGAGCAGCGACAACCCAAAGATGGTTAAGCCAAGGAACTTGTGCTTTCCTAAGGGGTGTCAAACAGCGCAGCTTTGCTCAGCGCTGCTGAACTGATGAGCCAAGGCTTAGCTGGGGCAAGCCTCGAGGCCGCGTTGGCCCGTGTAGACCAAGCTACGGAATTGCTGGGCGTAGGCACGCTAACGGAAAGCATCCTTAGCTTGTCAGCCCTTAAAGAAGAGGATGCGAAGTTGGCCGAGGTGCCTTTCGGAGTCAAGGCTTCGCAGGGCCAGCGGCAGCAGATGGAGGACGCATACAGCATTCAGATGACACCGCCACTGCCAGTTTGCCCGTGCGACCTGCCAGGCCTGGCACCACCCCAAGAGGCAGGCCACAGCCCTCAGCCGAGCCAGAGCAGTAAGCTAGATGCACAGGGAAGCCCTTCCACACTACCGGAGGACCTGGCCGTGCTTTCAGTGTTTGATGGGCACGGCGGAACTGAGGTGGCAGAGCACTGCAGGGAGCGGCTCCACCAGCACTTCGCGTGTTCCCTGCTACAGTGTCGCCCAGCCGTGCAGCAAGTGCAGCCCACTGGCTCACTAGTATATCGTCCGCGCCAGGTTGGGGATGCTTTACGCACTGCCTTCAATATCACGGACCGCGAGCTGCTTGGAACTGAGACTGGTGACTTTGTGGGAGCCACTGCCGTCGTTGCGGTGGTGGGCAAGACGCACATCTGGGTGGCTCATTGTGGTGGGTAGTAGTCAGCAGATATCTCAGGCTGCCATGCAGTCTATCGTGTGACTGTTTCGGTGTGAGGGATTTCATTGCCAGATGTGCTGTGTTTTCTGTATTTCATGGGTTACCAGGTGATAGTGCCTGACCACCTGCTTGGCACAACAGGTTCACAATGATCCCTGTGCTTCGTTACGCTGAGTTTACAAACAACACACAGGTCACAGAACAGCATTGCATCTCAGACAACCAGCAGGCAACAGGCCCCTTAGCTCCTAGTGCTTGAAGCTGTGGTGACAAGCGGTTGTGTGTGTGTCCACGCACAGGAGATTCTCGGGCAGTCATCCAACGCAATGGAGAGGCTGAGGCACTGACACGCGACCACAAGCCGGACCGTGAAGATGAGGCGGTGAGAGGAGCCTCTGTGGCAATGCAGCTGAACCCCGCTTGCCACCAACCCATGCTGAGCAGCCAGGTACCAGTGAGGCTGTTGGGTGAACAGGGTGGTGGGCCACATGCTTGTTGGTGCCATGCCCGGTGCCAGCAGGCCAGGATTAAGGCTGCCGGTGGGCGCATCGTGTACAACTCTGGCAGCCATCGCGTGATGGGCATGCTGGCCATGTCGCGAGCCATTGGAGACCACTACCTGCGGCCCTATGTGATTGCTGAACCCGAGGCGAGTAAGCGCAGCAGCTTGCAGGCCCTCTGAGCTGTGGTGGTGATCCAGCAAGCACCTGTCAACTGCAGGCCTCTTTCGAGGCTAGTTTCCACCCCATACGGAGTTTGGTGCCCTGGGGCCTACTCTGGCATAACCTGAGTGCAGCTGGTGAGGCAACATGCACCCTGTAGCACATGGGCGACATGCACCCTGCGACATGCATGCTGTGGCATGTGGACAACACGCATGCTGTGGCATGGGACAACATGCATGCTGTGGCATGTGGACAACACGCATGCTGGGGCATGGGACAACATGCATGCTGTGGCATGTGGTCAATGTATCGCTTCAGCCTGGTGGCCTTACCAACTGCTGGGAGCAACATGAGCGTCATTGTGTTTCACCAAGAGTGCTTGCATGCCTGACTTGCATGTGTGTGTGACACATGTTGATCACAGGTGGCTTGCATTGAGCGCACACCCTCAGATGAGGTGCTGGTCCTGGCCACTGATGGCTTGTGGGACGTGTTCAGCTGCAAGGTAACATGCCGCTGCAATACAGTGAGGCATCAGCTCAGCCAGTGACATTGGCGTGTCATTGGCGAGTAAGGCAGTCAGCAGCCTTATGCGGCAGGGAGGGTGAGGAAAGTGTTTGAGGCGCTGTGTATTCAGCCCCCTAGGTTCTTAGAGCAAAGACTTGTGAAACCCGCACACCTGCCTCCATTTGCACACAGATGGAAGCAGCAAGTGAAGCCTAATCGGCATACCATGATCAGCGGTCAAATCACCACCATCATCATCACCATCACCACCATCACCATCACCACCTTCATCACTATTGTATTGCACAGCAGATGCCAATGGACGCTTAATATTGTATACCGCCAGACTGACTGTTGAATCGCCCTGTGCATGTGATGCTCATTGTATCCTCCCTGAGATTCAGTGCCCCTTGAAATGAGGCCACAGCATGCCAGCAGCCATGCGGCGCTACTTGTGTCTGGTGTTCTGCTGGTGACCGCAGGAGGCCACCACCCTGGCCATGCGTTGCATCGTGCGCAGCAAGGAGCGAGGCATGTCACGCCATGGGGCCTGCAGGGTTGCTGCCAGCGTGCTCACCAAGGTGGCGCTGGAGCGGGGCAGCCGAGACAATATCACAGTCATTGTGGTGGATATTACAGTGCAGCTGAACTTCAGAGAGGAGGAGGACAGGCAGGCTGGCCACCAGCCCGCTTCATCAGCCTCTACCCAGGCAGCACATAGCAGCGGTGGGGCTGCAGCACACAGAGCTGCCCCTCATGGTGCCAGCAGCAGCAACAGCCCCACCCCTCCTTCCCAGCCTGCAGCAGTGCTGCGGCAGAGTCTTGGGGCTGTGCAGCATCGTGACACAGCCAGTCAGCCAGGCTTGCATGTGCTGGACGCCAAACTGCAGCCCATGCAAGGCGTCCAGCAGTCAGATAAGTCGCAGCCAGCACACGCCTGGAGGCACAGCGCCAGAGGACAGGCACAAGCAGCCCAAGGCGCTGAGCCAGCATCGGCTTACGCCTCCCAGTCTGCTTCCCCGGTGGGGCAGTGCACCCCCACTGCATCACCTGACAGCAGCAGTGACAGCAGCAGCTCCGAGTGCAGCACAGACCACCACAGTGCCAGCAGCCTGGCTTCAGACAGCTGCTGCAGCGCTGCCAGCGCCTGCCCTGCTGCAGCAAAGCAGCCCCTCCTGGCTCCTCCCCCTTCCCAGCACACCGCAGAGGAGCCCCGAACCCTGGACTGCGACAGAGCAGCGCTGCAACCAGGCGGCAGCAGCAGCAGGGTGCCGCCGCAGCTGACCGGTGGGCCACTGCCACCTGGGGAGGCACAGTGCGACACTCACAGCAGAGCCGGATCTGACACCCATGGGGCACCTCAACTGCCAGACTGCCTGGGCACTGTGGCAGAGGAGCAGGCTAAGGCTAAGGCAGGGCAGGCTGCAGCCAGCAGGGCTGTCTCTTTTGCGGACAACCCACCTGCCATTGCCCCTGCCCCCAGGGTGGCCCCTGTGCCAGGTGCGCAGCAACCTAGCCAGTTGCCCACAGCCTCCCCCTCTGCTACTATGCTGCCTACTAAAGAAGCCGCAGGAAGCAAGGGCATGGGCAGTAAGACACAATCCTTCTCAGTCGGCACCTGCCTTTGGCTGAAGAGCTCCAGTGGGAAGCTGAACAGCGGCAGCAGAGCTGCTCTGCAGGAGTCAGAGCTAGGGCACGCTGCTGGCCCAGCCATGCCATCAGAGCATGCAGGGGCAGCCAGGGCAGGCCAGGTAGGCAGCCCCGCATGTGCCCGCCGTGCCACTGAGCCCAGGACTGCTCTCTACAGGCAGTCCAGCTCTCCCTTCCATGCAGATGTGCCTTCCCACCTTTCCCAGTCGAGTAGATCCTCGGCCTCTGCTGACCATGTCAGTGTGCAGTGGGAGCAGGACGCAGCTCCTGAGCAGCAAGGGGGCCCAGGAAGAGGCCTGGCCTGCGTGACACAGCAGCTGTCTGGCATCCAGCTGGCAGCAGCACACACCCTGCAGCCCAACCCGCTGCCTCCCTCGCAAGGGGCGACTGGCAGGGAAATGGCTCATGCACCAGGCCCTGTCAAGTCCAGCAGCAGCATCGCAGCAAGCCAGCAGCAAGCCAGCACGGCAGGCACTGCTGCGGGGTTTTCATACAAAGGTGAGCCAGCTGACGCAGCGCTGTGCAGCTACGTGGACATAGATGCCAGCTGCGGTGTGCCCAGCGGCACTGCAACACGTGAGCGCATACCGTCAGTCGCCCCAGGCGGCCGTCAGCCTGCCTCCAGCTCTTCTGGCCTTGTGACCAGACCCGCTGCTCGAGGTCAGGGCTTAGGGCCAGCTGACTCATGCCACCTTGCTGGGGTCGGCCCGCCCAGTGCAGCTGGCCCTGCAAGTAGCAGCCGATGGAGCAGCACTGGCGTGCTACCAGTAGCAGCAGAGGTGGAGCAGCAGCCATGGCTAGTGAAGGCACACAAGGGCACCCCTCGCAGCCCCTCGCGCCTCACCTCCTCGCAGCCCTCACAGGCAAAAGCTGTAGACGCTGGCACAGCTACGACCGGGGCTGGCAGCCGTCCAAACAGCCAGCAATCCATGGATGAGGTGGATTTGTGGACCCAGCTGGGTAGACAGCACACAGGGTCAACCATGCTGGGTGGCAACAGGGTGGCAGGGCTTGGGGTGATTTCGCAAGGTGCATCAGGCGTCAAGGTGAAGCTGCGTAGGCGGGCCAGCTTGCAGCATCAGGCCTTGCAGAGCTCCAGTGATCAGCCACTGCATGCTGTAGCAGGCGATGCTGCTGCGGGTGCTGGCATCCATGCGGAACACATACTTTGAGAAATTGCAGGTTTGCATGGCATTATGTACAGGTCATCTGAATATCATGCCTGTGATACCGCACTCTACAAGAATAAACAAGTATTCAGATTACTTCATGCAGCAAACAGCAAAATGCCTGCGCTGCTACATGTGCTGGCCCATGTGTGCATGTGTCATAATGACTCGTGTACCATCGTTTCGTTGTCATGGACTAAGCTGGTCTCGAAACAGTCACACAGTTTCATGCCATTCAAACCGATGTCGCCCGTAATGTTGCTCGCGTGTGGCATTGTTTATAAGGCGTGTAAGGCACTGCTCAGCTGAGGCCTGTCGTGGCTGATGATGATGATGATGTGGCTTACACCGCTTAAGCCGTCAGCCGTTAGGCTGCTAGGCCGCCCTCCCCCTCTAGGGGTTCGGGACTTTCTGTAACGCATTTCATAGCAAGGTGCACAAACAAAGGTGCACATGGGCTCAACATGAAGTCATGCAAGTTCTCATTATTGTTCTGTAAAGTCATGGCAAACTCCGGCTGCTCCCTGATGGAACTCGTGGCAGTGCACTCAAAGATGAAATGCATGGCGTCATCCACTACCCCCTCTGTGCATCTGGTGCATGTGCGATCAATGAAAGTTACCCCCTCAAACCGAGCCTTCTCCACCCCCAGACCGCTGTTGCCTAACCTGAACCTAGTCAAGCTCGTGCGAACTTCTGTAGAGAGCTGTCTGTTCAGAAGGTGTGGTGCCATGTGATTGATGCCAATGCCGTCCCCATGCTTGAACCATGCAGCATACGAGCATCTCTCCCGATGCACCGTCTCAGGCAGTCTAGGGTCTCCCTCAAACCCAACCCAACGCCTCCCCCACCTCTCGAGCCACTTGACTTCCATAGCCTTGGTGCCTAGGACCATGTCCGGGCTCAGGGTAAACTCATCCCCAATCAGCTCTCTGGCGGCCAGCTGGAACTGAGCACTCCAGCTGGCCTGGCAACTCCTCCCTAATTCCACATCTGCCTTAATGACCCTCATTAACAGGTCACTGTGGGATAGTTTGGCAGTGTTCCAGAACTTGCATGCAGCCCTAAACCAGTAAAGCTGGAGGGGCAGCTGCCCCAACTCATGCAGCACCATCAGCCCTGACACTGAGCTACGAACCCTGGCAGCAAACCTGAGAAAGCTGAGCATGCGTGTTTGCACTGGGTTAGAGAGTTGCACACCATGCCCAAGGAAAGCAGTGCCCCAAACCTGGCTGCCATACAGCCCTAAGGGGAGCACGAACGCTCTGATGAGGTGACACAGGGCAAAAGGATCATGCAGCACCCCATACTCTCTAGCACGGTTGCATGCTTGGCGCATGGCGAGGAACATGCCAGCCCTCATATGAGTGGCAGCAAAAGCAGGGGTGGCGCTGGGATTAAAATGCATGCCTAAGTACTTGAACTCTCTCACCACAGGCAGGTTCTCATGCTTGTACCCAATGCAAGGTGCTGCAGTTTGTGAGTTGCCATTGAAAACCATCACCTTTGACTTGCCCACATTGACTGTAAGGTGTTTCCTATCTGCAAAGCCTTGTAGCTGGCAGACCAACCGCTGCAGCCCGTGGGGCGAGGTGCTCACCAGGGTCAGGTCATCAGCATACATGAAGTGGGTGACAGGTGTGCCTTGCACCCTCACAGCATCAACAGGGCCTAGGAACTCCTTACTAATGTCGTGAACATAGAGAGCAAACAGGAGTGGGCTGATGGGGCAGCCTTGCTTGACACCTTGGTCAGGAGTCACAGGGGGGGTGCGGTGGGGGCCATCTATCAGCACATAGTTGTCATCCCTATACAGACCCTCCAGGCAGGCAAGCAAGGGTTGTGGCAGCTTGATCCCAACCCGCAAGTGCTCCCACAATTGTTGTCGAGGTATGTGGTCATAGGCCTGTTTGAAGTCAATGAAGGCAGTGAAGAGCTTGCGGTGCTTGGCATCTGCGCTAGCCTTTTGAGCGTGGACAAGATGGCGCAGAATGAACATGGGTTGCATGGTGCTGCGTCCCGGGATGAACCCAAACTGCTCAGCTGGCAGCACTTTGTGTGTGATGCACCAGGCAGTCAGCACGTGCCGCAAGACGTTAGCATACAGGCGGTACAACACACTACTCACAGCAAGCATTCTGTACTTGTTGGGGTCTGTGGGGTCTGTGTCCTTGAAGAGGGGGCTGATTCTAGCTACCTTCCAAGCCGCTGGAATAATCCCGGTGCGCATCATGCTGTGAAACCATGTGGCAAGCAGAGGGAGCAACAAGTATGTGGTAACACCCTCCTCAACTGTGCGGGCGTGCTTGATAAAGGGGGCTGGGAGCCCATCCAGACCAGGTGCTGTGTCATTGTTGAGATCACGTAGTTGTGCTTGAACAATAGATGTGATGTTGTCAAGATGGGGCAGCTCATAGGCAGGTGGATGTGTTGTGACAGGGGCAGGGGCAGGGACAGAGTGAAGTCTGCCTCTCCCAAGAGGGACGGCTTGCAAATGGGCAGGCACAGCTTGCCTGGTCCTAGCTGGCTCAGGGATCACATCGGGTGCGTCATGTGTCGTATTAGTGGTTGTGAAATAGGCCTGCAGATGCTGATGCCACTTGTCGATGGGAACCATGGACTGCTGGCGTGCGTGCTTGACTCGGAGCATCTTGAGTGCATCCCCAGGGTTGTGCTTGAGCATGTCTAGAAGCTTGGCAGCTCTATGCTTGGACCACGCAGACTTAGCTCTAGCAACCAGCCTCCTATAGGCCTGCTTTCTAGCCCTGTAAAGGTGCAAGGCCTCCCCGCTACGCAGAGCCTGCCAGAGTGCGGCTTTAGCCTCCTTGCATGACCGGTCAAACCAGGCAGGCTTAACTGTGGTGTGCTTGTCAACACGTGCTAGTGGGCAGAGCCTTGGCTTAAGCATCCCCGCACTGCCCGCAGCCTGTGATATGATGTCATGCACAAAGCGGTTGATGGAGTCAGGGTGTGTGCCCTGCTCAACAGCCTGCTTGACAGCCATGACCTCCTCTTCCAAGTCGATAAGGGCACCCACATACCGAGCAGCATGATCTGGCTTCCATTGGAACTGTGGGCCAGTGTGGCAGTCATCATTGCAGGTGTGGATGGGTGTAGTGGCTTGTGCTGGTGCCTTGAGAGACAGGGTAATGGGGGAGTGGTCAAACTCATGGCAAGCGTCCGGGAAGGAAGAAGTGTGGCTCAAAGAGTACACAGACTCACTCATGATGATGTGCTCCGTGCGAGTGCTAGCTCTGCAGGTGCGCTGTCCCATGTCCCCATGTCCCCTACCGGTGGTGGCAACAAGGCCTGTAGCTGATAGCACGTCAATCAACTCCCTGCCCGCTTGGTTAGACTTGGCCGGGCCAATCCTAGGCATGCAAAGCTCCGGATGCTGCATGGACCAGCCATGGAGGTCACCTAACTCGCTAAGCTTGCCTAAGTGAGAGTTCAGGTCACCCATCAGGAGGACATGTGGTGTGTGTGATGTAGCCTCCTGGAGCTCTAGCAGCAAGTGGTTGAAGTGCTCGGAGACATTGTGGGCGGGGGGTATGTAGCCCACACCCAGCAACACATCACCCTCAAGCCCACACACACACCCTGCCAGCCTGACCCAAAGCAGTTGCATGGCACTGCTGGTGCGCCAGAGCCTGGCGTGCCTGGCTAGCTCCTTGCGCAGCAGAAGGGCCACCCCCTGACCCGGCACCCCCTGGCGTGAAACAGATGTGTGAAAGGCACTATGGGTGGGCGCATGCTGCATGAACTCCGCTATCCTATTGCTGCGTGTCTCGCACAGAGCGATGACATCATGCTCGGCCACCAGCCTCCTAATGGCTGTGAACTTGACTGAGGTAGTGTCATGCTTAAGGCCATTCACATTGTGGACCGCTAACCTGAGCTCTCGGGGGGCGAGTCCCTAGCCCCGACCCTCTCCCACGCCCTGAGCCCCCACCGCCCTGAGCTTACCCGTAGGAGTCTCCCCAGACGCACCCAACCCCGCTTGATGTCTTGTGCGGTGATTCCCCAAAGGGGGAGAGAGTGGGCGGCTCTTGGTTGGTGAGCCAGGGGCCGAGTGGCCGCCCCCCCCTTGGGGGAAGGGCGGGGGGGGGGGCAGATGGCTGAGGGCTGCTGCTGTTGCTGCTGCATTGCGCTGTGTCTGGTTGGGCAGGGTGGGGCGACCTGGTGCCACAGTCTTGGTTGTTGTCTGGCTGGGGCCTGCTGCTGCTGCTGCAGCTGCTGCATTGCGCTGCACCTGGTTAGGCGAGGCGGGGCGGCTGCCCGGCGCAGCTGTCGTCCCCGGAGCCTTGCCGTCGTGGCTGATATCGCAAATGTCCAGCACGCAGTTATACCCGTTTGCATGATGCTGTGCTAAACCCGAGTTGCTTGCGTGTTTCGTTTCAAGCAGGCCTGTGAAAACTGCAGTTTGCTTTCAGATTTGCAGTGCAAAATTGTAACGTTTCACTGCAAGATTGTAATCCCGGTAGCGTCCTACAGCAGAATGCTCGTGGCCGCGCTGCTGCCTTCGCTGGCCCTTCTCTGGCGTTGCCACGGGTGCTACAGCACAGCGTGATTGGCCTGGGCCTTACAAGAAAATCTCATCCACTGCATGCAAGAACGCAAGCATGCAAATGTGAAAGAACGCAAAGTCCCAACCAAGGTTTCAAACACTTATTGAACCGCTCATGCGACCCCTTTTCTATACTCCCTAGCTGGTGCATTAGAGGAGCGCCCGACCTTCTAGTCTGCGACCTGGTGGTTCTGCTTTGGTTGAACATGTGTGTAAAAACAAACGTGAACCAAATCAATGCAAATGTGTAGCTCTAGGCCCGTGATTGCAGCACATTTGGGACGGGACCGGCCTGGGACTGTCTTCCCTGACGCGATGGAGGATGGACAATAACTTGCCAGTGTACTAAATGCGTAGTATCGTACCGCACCAGTCGCACTGAGCGCTTTCATTGAGTTGCGTGAAAAACCCCATGTCCAACGGACCCCTGGTTGTAGTAGTGACTTGAAGTCAGACCCTCCCAACTCTGATAAAACCTTTTACACAACCTTGTCATGGACACTTTGGCACATGTCTCGGTGGTGACGTCCGAAACCGCTCTAGCGACAGAACGAAGGCTGCGCATCTGCACACAACGAGTAAAGGGCGTAGGTAGCGAAACGAGCAGAATAGGCTCGAGTATGAAGAGTCCCGCGGTCAGTCTGACTATCAGGCCACTGTGATTACAGTTACTATTAGTCTACTGTGACTAAAGTTAAAGGGTGCACACGGTGTCTTGATGAACCGCTAGAATATACAACCTCTCCGTCTCTCGCTTGACACAATTGACGAGTGAGCGACACAATGACGAGTGAGAGCTAATCGATGCTAAGAAGTATGCAGCTGTTCTAATCGCAGCATCAGCAGTGGTGGGGTGCGTTAAAAGAAGCATTTCAGCTTCTTAGGTTTCAAACTCGCGATTTCGGCCATCGCAACACAAAGCGCGATTGCACACATATTTGCTTTTGCTTGATCACGGCATCATTACACCGCGAATTCAATGAGGCGAGGCGAGGCGAGACGACCATGTGTGGCCAGGAATCGTCGACATTTGAAATTGGTGGCCAGGATGCACACATGTAAGGGCCCTATTCCAATGGGGCGAGGCGAGGCGAGGCGAGGCTCCATGTGGCTGCATGTGGCGATTTTGAAATTTGCGATTCCAATGCGGCGAGACAGGCGAGGCGAGGCGAGGTGTTCAAATTTTCCCCTCTTCGCTCATTTCACTGCGTGCGCCACATCCGATGACAGTCGGCCCAGCAGCAGCAGCAGCAGCAGCAGCAACAGCAGCAGTGGTAACAGCGAAGCTGCATGGACCCCTTTTAACGACCGCCGACCACCAAGCAAGGTGTTGGACGTGTGTTGATAATGATGCTCTGCGTTGAGCAGGCTATGTTGTGACTCTGCTAGGAGCAGGTTGTATGTGTAGGGTTGGCTGTATGTGAAGGGCAATTCAGGTGAAGGTTATCAGAACTCCAGGTTTGGTGACAACAAGTTCGATATTCTCCCGTTAGTTGGGGTGGTGGCGGGGATGAAGGTGGCAAGCAGCGTGTAAATGTGCAAGGCAAGCTAAGCGTCAGCGGGACAATGCAAGTACACGCCTCTGCAAGCCCTGCGCAAGCGGGACTAGCTAAACATTCTCCGCAAAGCGGGACTAGCTAAACATATTCCGCAAAGCGGGCAAAGCAAGTCAAAGCGGCCAAAGCAAAGCACAGCAGGTGCAGGCACGCAGGTTCCATAGCTTCTGGCATTGCTTGGCAGTGAAATCGGTTTCTGAGAACAAGTTGTTGTTGCGAAGCGACCGACAAGGGGCTGCGCTAATTCCTCCCAGTCGCCTCCGAAACTAACGGCTGTCTTTCCGCTCTCTTCTATTGCAGCTATCACTACCCTGGCCAGGACTTCTTCCTGTTTATCCGCTAGCTGCTGCTTTGTCGATGCTGATGCTACATTTTGTAGCCTAGACATGCTGAGCATCGCGCAGCCACTCGCCACCCCCATACTCGCCAAGCTGCCAGTTCTGGAAAACAGTCACACCTCGCCTGTGACCTCGCCTCGCCTCGCTGGGCCTGGGGGCGAGGCTGGCTTGGCGAGGCGGCGAGGCCCCATGCACGCAAATATGGTGGCATGGGCATCTCGACCTCGCCTCGCCATTGGAATCGCGCGAGGCGAGGTAGGGCGGTTGGGGGCGGTTAGAGGGACATGGAGACCTCGCCGCCTCGCCTCGCCGCCTCGCCTCGAAAAAGCACCCCATGCACCTCGCCTCGCCTCGCCTCGACATTGGAATAGGGGCCTAAGAGGGTTGAGAGTGGAGCAGGCGTGCATGGAGATATCTGCCCACAAAATGTATGCCAGGTTCTCGACCAGATTATGCATCATGTACACATTCAACAAAGCTAAGGACAGGCATTCCGTGTAGCCAAGCGAACACTTTACATACTGATGTGCTTCGATGCGTCATCCTCAACCGGAGCGAGAAATAAACCTCGTGTAAAGGACACACCCTCTTTTCAAGAAAGTTGGGAGGGTCTGACTTGAAGCTCTGTCAAGAGAAGTGATCCATAGAGTCCATAGTTGATCCAAGCGATCCAGTGAGTCCATAGTTGATCCTAGCGCCTCAGCACCTTGAGTGTGTGTGCAGGCAACCGGGCTTCGTAGCTCACATGAGATCTGACACTATGTCGGGCAGCCCCAGCACACCAGACCGTACTAGTGCACGAACAACATGTTGCGTTTCGCGTTGGGATAGCTAATGACATAGCTTGTCAGTGTAGCTCCTGTCTGTGATCAAGACACATCACATGTGTATACTCACGTGAGTTCATCACAGGGCGGCTGCGCATCGCAGAACATGAGCGGCGTTTGCTGTGCCGATGGGCTGACGAGTCCGGTGTGGAAGTGCAACAGTGAGGGCATGAGGGAATGTGTTGTGATGGGTTGGTGTTGCGATGTTGGTTCTCCTGCGGGTTCTCATTTGGTCCACGCTCGCGGTCGACAGCAAGGCCCAGCAACAGTCCTCCTTAGTCCCGCAAAACAACGCGTCACCGCGCGTTTTCTGTCGATCACAGGTTCTGCCTGCGCAACCGATCTTTGCTTTGTTTGCGCAACACAACTCCAGCCGTGATTGTTTTCACAGGGCTTACTACAATTTGACCAGCCGCACCGGCCGCACAGTACCCCAGGGGGGCTGCCAGTTTGCCCCCAGGTATGGACTCACTTCGTCCGTCGGCGCCCACTTTGTCCGTTGCCTTGTGCTCTACACCCTGCCCCTACCTTGCATTGCAGTTCTCATGCAGCTGCTGCAGCCGGCAGCACACGCTCAGCATCCTGCGCCTCTTAGCCCCAGCTCTCAGCGACCTGGATGCAAGCAATGATGGAGGCGTACATGGCAACAGCAGCAGCAGGAACCATGCCAGCCCTGACAATAGCAGCAGCAGCAGCAGTAGCAGCAGTCCAGATGACACTCTGTCACCTGGCGTGGCAGATGAACCCCCCGACCCAGACAGCAGCAGCGGCAGCAGCAGCAGCAATGAAACCGGCAGCAGGGGTACAGGGAGTAGTGGGTGGGCAGGGTTGTCCAAGGCTTGTGCAGAGCTGACCACACTGCTGGCCTGCCGAGTGTGTGACCCCCTGGTGAGTGAGTGACCTCCTGGTAAGTGTGTTAGAGGGCAAGTGAGTGTGCACACCAGAATGCTGGAGGGGAGAAAGCTGGCAGCTCCGCACACAGTCAGTCATCTTAAACAGCCAAGCAATCACTACACAGACAAGTGCCTAAGCTACATGAGGACAGGCTAGCCAAGCAATGTCTTCTGACTGTTCAAGACGGTAAATGGCTATGTGATTTGCAGCCCTGGCAGCAAAGCAGTTGTGCAGCTATGCCACCCCTTTCCTGACGCAACTCGGGTGCTTGTCTGTGTAGCCCAGCCTCCGTTCACCCAGCCCTTCCCACCCTTGTCCACTCAGCTCCACCCAGGACCCCACTACACTGCCCACACAGCCCCACTCCTGCCTCCCCCCACCCAGGCCGGCCCTGGCCTACTGGGTGCAGGTGGGTGTGGGCCTAAAGGTTGGAACCCTGACCTGACCTAAACCTCTAACCCTGACCCTAACCCTAACCCTAACTCTAACCCTAACCCTGACCCTCACCTTAACCCTGACCCTAACGCTAACCCTGCCCCCTGGCCCTGAATTGTGTGTAGGTGGGTGTGGGCCTGAAGCCTGCGGTCTGCCACTCCACCTGCCAGGCTTGGTACCGCGCCTGCAGCCCCCACTTCTTCACGTTTGACCCCCGCAGCGACCAGCTGGCGCCCTGCCCCGCCTCAGGACCAGGCCCTGGTGCGCTGCCGTGCAGCAGGCTGCAGGACATGGTGGAAGGCGGGCAGGCATTGTGTAGGCTGGCAGGTGAGGGGCAAGCTGGGTGGGGAGGGGAAGTGCGGCTGCCGTGTCCTGTAGGGTGGTGGTAAGGGAGATGGCGACTGGAGAGATAGGCCAAGAAGGCTTGTGGAGGCGGATGGAGCAGGGGTGGATGGGTAACGAGGGAAGACAGGCCAGGCAGCAGGGCCAGGGGGGGCAGTGTGTGGGGTCTCGTCCCACCCTGCCCCGCCTCGTCCCATCCCTCCCCGTCATCCACTGACCCATGTGTGCTCCCCCTGCGATTGACCCCGCCCTGCAGGCTACCTGGTGTCTGACCCCAGCCCAGGCTCCCCATGCTACGATGGCAGCGACCCTGTCATGCCCCCTGGATGGTGCCAGCTCCCCGGCAGCAGTGACACCACTAGCAATGAAGCAAGAAGCAGCAGCAGGCGAGGGGCCCATGGGCAGGCGCCTCTAGCTGGCAACGGCGCCCAGGGCAGCTGGCAGGAGCAATGGCTGCCTATATGGTTGCAAGGGGGCCAAGGGCTAAGGGGCATGCTGCTGCTGCTGCTCCTCATCGGCTTTGCGCCGAGGATCTTTCTTGCGCTACGTGCACTCCAGCGCAGGATAGCGTGGGGCCGCAGGAAAAGCCGGCCTAGGTTTGCGAGGCCTGGGGGGTGATGTGCTGATGGCTGCAGGCTAGCCAAGGTCGCGCCTTGAACCGATGCCAGTGTGTTACTACTGTGAGGTGGTTCGAGCAGGTAGTGGTGCAGCCAGGGTGTATGCTCGCACGGTTCACACAGACAAAGCTCCTGGCAAATGGAAAGCTGCTGCACCCAACTATCCCCCCGTTTCCAATTGATCGGAGCGGAGCTCATGGAGGCTCATGGAGCGGAGCTGCCCCTGCATGGGCGAATGCCGTGTTGCCGTTTCCAATTGATCGGAGCGGAGCGCTGCATGGACGCTTTTTGACGCTTTTGGGCGACCCGTGACCGCCGCGTTGAGGGCCTTCCGATCATCACGCTGCTGCTGCCGCTGCAAGGGACGCTACTGCTGCCGCTGCTGCAAAAAAATTTATTATCGAGCAGCTCTAGCTCTAGCTCTAGCTCCAGCAGCGGCAGCAGCCATCTAGCTCCATTCGGCTTAGCGCAAATACGGCTTAGCTCATATACGGCAGGTTTGCACCCTGCCACAGCTTTGCACCCGCGTTGCAGAAACAGCAGGACCTCTGCAGGCTGGTGCACTGCGCGGTACTGTCTTCTGTTGAACAGGCTAATGTTGGTGTGCGTATATATTGTTGCCGGTGCAATGCTGGGCAGGAGTGCACGAGTGTTGGTTTTTGGCTCGGCTTGAGCAGGCTGGTTGTGTTGGCAGAGATGAGCTGCTTGTGTTGATAGTGATGATGCTCTGCGTAGGGCAGGCTGTGTTGGAGACACACGCACTCTCAACTCGGTCTGAGGGTCACTTGGGTCGTTCACACTCCTGGCTCCGCTCCTGGCTCCTCTGCGGGCTCCGAAGGAGTCACCTATAGGAGCCAATGGGCGCTATCGGAGCCAATGGAGAGCCAATGGGGAGACCCATGTCTCTCCCAATTGGAAACGCGCCCCGTCGGAGCCAGCATGGAGCCCATGTGGCTCGGGCTCCGCCGCTCCGACCTCCATGTGCTCCTCTCCGCCAGCAGCTCCGTCCTCCGTCCTCCGACAATTGGAAACGGGGGGTATGGCGATGATGACCATGTTCACGGTAAAACTTGTCAATCATACGCAGCCAAGACATAGTGAAACATGCAGTGACAGAGTCTTTGGCTGAGAGGCAAGGCCACTGACCAAGGCACTGAACATGGCAAGAAACCTATGCTTTGCAGTGGTTTACCTTGACTCCACCGGTATCATACGAGCCTATACTAGACCAACCGTAAACTGCCTGACCGTCGCGATGTTGTGCACCCACAAATCCGAACTGAGTCACGGGCAGCATGTGAGCATTTTTACAATCCGCTATTGTTTGCTTCTGGTAGCTTCAAGCTCGTTAGCGTTTTTAAGCAATGCTACATCAGCGTCGCCTGTCGCCTTGCTGGAAGGCTGGTCGATGCGCTAGCCATACAACTCAGCGGCAGCCAGTCACTAGCTTGTCGCCTGCGCAGTCGCCAGCTGCACGGACAGCCCCAGGGTTGCGGTCCGAGCCGTGGACAGGCTCGCCGCAGCAAATCGATGTAGGAAGCACTGCGCTCTTGTCTAACCCAAATGCGCGGCTAAATGTGCAAGCAACACTTGCCCACATACAGGCACTCCAAACATTAAGGCAGCGTTTTGACAGGACCACGCAGAGTAGCAAGAGTAGCAAGCTCAACGACGAGACGTTACAGTGGTATCTACGAGACAGGTAGATGTCCAACGAAAGACCCGGCAGGACTGGCAGCATGGTCATGCCACCACAGTTGCAAGCAGCAAGCTGTATAAGAAGAAGTAGCCCTCTTGCAGATGTTCAGCAAGGGTTGCTGTATAGTCCGTGGCCTGATCCTTACCTGCCTGGGCAGGTACTTTGATGTGGACGAAGCCGAGCACAAGCTACGTAGAATGCTTGCCTGGAGAGAGGACTTCCAGTGAGGCGAAACGTCAGGTTGCAGGCGGTGCTGACAAGGCAGGCATGCAGGGACACATGTGCAGATAGGAGCAATGCAGGCAATGAACAGGCGGGGAGTGCGCTTGTCATGTCCATCAGTGGCATGCAGCGCAGCAAGGCCTCTCAGTACCAGTACATGCCAGATGCAGCAAACCATCTACCTGCTGGTGGTAGCAGTGGCTGCAGCAAGATATTGACAGCTACAGCTGTGCCCAGCCTTACACCAAAGCAGGGGGATAAGCCACATGTTCAACATGCACCATACATTCAAGCAAGGCCTACTACCAACCTTGGCCATGCAGCCTGCTGCCAACCCTACCAGTGCTGCTGACCCCAGGCCGGACCACATCACTGCCAGCCAAGTAGCCAAAGAGGCCAGCTCTGGAAAGGCGTATGTGCACAGCCACCTTGACGTGTATGGCCGGCCTGCCATCGTCATCCGCACCCGACTCCATGTGGTGGGTGAGTGTGACGCCATGCAGCCTAGTGGGATATTGTGCTGGTGCCAGCCAGCCTTCCTTTCTTCACTCCTCTCCTGTTCATGCCCTAGGTCTGCTTTTCTGATATGACTTACTTCTCTTGGACCTTGCCTTACATGTCTTACATTTTACGAGTGCTCACCCTCACCCTCTCCAGAGTGTGACGTGTGTGTGTTGTATGCAGGGCAATACCCAATCAATGACAGCAAGCGGCTGGCTGTGTTCCTCATAGACCAAGCCATTGCGCAAGCACAAGCAGCGGGTGGTGAGCAGATTCTTGGCATATTCGACCTTCGGGACTTCCAGGTGTGAGGGCTGACCCCGCTGTTACCACTGCAACCTGCTGCTGCAGCTGCCACCACTGCTGCTCGCTGCCATGACCTTCTTGTCATAATTGTATGGCAGGTCTGCATGCGTGAATGTGTGTGTCCAGGTCCCCCGCAATTCAGACTTCCTTTTCGCTCGCTTCATGGTGTGTTTTTCCATGCCCGGGTCCCGTGTGCCTATGGTTTGGCCTTGCCCACCAGCAACTGATACCTCTGTGCCATGTCGCATGCTCACAAGCCACATATCTCATGTAGGCAACGCTGAGCCTCATGCAAGACCCTGGTAGAGTTAGGCACCTTGCATTGCAGCTGTGTCAAGATGGCCACCTCACCTGCCATGTCACCTGTCACAAGCCTGCATGATGGCCTCGATGAGCACTGCTGGCCCTGGCTAGCACTCCCAGTGGTGCTGCACCATGCTACCATGCTGAACTACCTCCTGACACATCTGCTCCTGTTGCTGTCAGTACTGTGGCTGACAATGGTGATGGTGGTGATGTAGGTGGAGGCATTCTTTGAGTATTACCCTCGGCGTGTGGCCCAAGTGCTTTTTGTTGAGGCACCCTGGATGTTCCAGCCTGCATGGGCAGCCATTCAGCCCCTGATGCGCAAGTATGCAGCGCTGGTGGGTGACATTTTGAATCCTGATGCCTGGCGCTGGCACTCAGCCCTTGGCTCGTCTAGCTGAATTAAAGGTACTGATGTACAGACCTGCCGACCAGTCTAATCTAACAACCACTTCCTAACCTCCTCTTGCCCCACTAGGTGGCTTCTCGGCGATGCGCCTGTCTTGCGGTCTGCTGCTCTGCAATGCGTAGGTGCGCTTTGTGAGTAAAGAAGAGCTTGCTCGGGAATACTTCGCGCCCAACACAACGCCAGATGATTTTAAGTAGGCGTCACGCTGATGCACGCGGGCAAGAACGCGCACTTTTTTTGCACAGACCCGTGCTTTGCTCGTACTGCCCCGTTCCCGTAGCGCAGAATCTGTCTGTATCTATGCATGATCTTCATACGTCCTGCTCATGCCCATACGCTGCAAGGGACACGGCCAAGCAAAGATTCGTTGCTATGCAACCGTCGTGAGATGCTCTTCAGACTGTGTTTCATGCCAACGTGTATCGCCCCACCTTCAGAAGGGGTAGGGACAGGGGAGAGATGCGCTGATGGCTGGGCTAGACATAGGAGCCGCTCCATTAACCCTACTTGCCATCCTCATGCCAGCTTCTGGAACACACCAGTAGTGTTCATGACTCCATGGATGGCGCAGAGAAAACAAGTAGCTAGCAACAAAATCGACGGGAGTGGAAAACCATGCCAAGGGCGCACTGGATGAGGTCACCCCGGCCATTGGACCCGCCAATCCGTGCCAGGCCTGCGCATCGCACCACGCGCTAGTGAAGGGTAGCTGAGGCTATCGCGGTAAGGCACGCGCGCTAAAACTCGCGTTTTGGACTGAAGCCTCCCAGATCACTCCGCCCATTCCCGCGGACTGTGAACATGGTCGCTCGCTGCAACCTGGGGCTCAACGGGGTGCGACCGTACGTGGGTCGCCCTGGGTTGGTTCGGGACCCCCATGGCCCGGGCCCTTCCTGACACCTGGCGCGAGACCTGCCTGACCCTGCCTCCAAGCATGCAGAGCATCTCACTGAGGTGTCAGCAGCACCGTGCGTGGACTTTGTTTCGCTACCGTGCACTATGTTTACGCCTTGGCCCCATAATTTCGGGGCTTCTGTCAAGACCATAAACTTTTCGGCCAGTGGTCCTTTCCGCGTGCTTCCACCTTTGTCGGATAGCTGGGCGGGTCAATAATCCGGGATGCTCTCGCAGGCATGCTCCATCACCTTGTGTGGTACATACAATGACAAAATGTGACAGTGGGTGAAAATGGCATGGGGCTATCTCATCACGGAGGGCGATTGGCTCCGCCTTTGGGAGCATCCCCGATGGGTTGGACCCTCTGCTGCCGCTGGGCGCCCTCATCGCTGCATTTCTCGCACTGTGCGCGAAATTGATACCGAAAAATGTGATGAGCCCTCCTGGACCCCGACGCCGCGCTGCCCTGGCACGCGCAAATGCGATACGTGCCAAGCTGCTAAGCAGTGGCAGTGGCCGTGGCGGAAGCCTAAATTGTGGCGGGAACGAGGCAGATGACATGTAAGGCCAAGCACCTTCGATCAAAACCAGCAGCAGCAATTGAGCCAGTATAGCACAAAATGAGCAAATGGAAGAACTGAGCCAATAGAAAAAACTGAGCCAACAGAGTCGAAACAAATAACAGTGCCATGCACCCGACTTGCACCGACTTGAGCGAAGCGTGCCGTGACTCAGTCTCGCGGTGTAGTGGCTTAGCGAGGTAGCATGGCGCACTGCGATGGCCTACGGCGCACTACGAGCCTGCCACTTTAGTGCGAACTTAGCTACGGACGCAACGGAGCGACTCGCCACCCTTCTCTTGTGCTGCTGGGCAAGGATGGAAGCCAGCCAAGGGGGTATGGGTCAGCTGTTGTGACGGAAGGCATAGGCCTAACCTCTCCCATCTGCCTGGCATACAACCACATCTCCCTGTGGCGGTTTCGATGGGTCCTTGGCATGGCCTGCACGGGTGGGCAAAACCGCGTAGCGACACAAATTCACAAGCGCTGGAAGCAAACAGCTCATTGGGAGACAGATGCTGCACACACACCGTCCGGCCGGCCGGGATTGTGTGCGTCTACTGTGTGCGGTGCCTCGGCATAATCGCATTGGTACGCTTAATGTCGGTTGAAGCAAGCTTTGCGACCCGGCAAAGGTTTGCAAGGCCGATGACCAGCTCAACTATATGTGTTACACATTGTAGCTTGTTGGCGGACTGTTCAATCAACATGCTACGGGCAAATAGCATTCACTCTACAACATTTTATAGCGTGGGTGAACAATGGCTGCCAAGTACAGCGCCAAGCTGTCACCATACCGCCAGCGAGCTGGGTAATTGTGTTTCAGTCTGCAGGCCTAGATGGCAAGCAGCCAGGCATGTCATGCTAGGCTGACGCCCGTGCCCACTCACCTTACCTGGGACCTCGTAGCAATAAACGCATGCGTGGTCCACCACGTGTACGGTCTCACCCTCCGAAATGGTAGCTCGAATGAGCGAGCATCGCTGCTCGTCAAAGAGGTGGTCACTCCGTAGACGGCTCGGGCGAGTAATGGTGGGAGCAGACCGCGCCCCAGGCGGTAGCTCCTCCCTCAATGCACGCCGGTGAACACCGGCGTAGTCTTCTTCTTCTTCTTCTTCGGCTCGGGCGTTGGGCCAGCTTGCACGGCAAATGCCAGGCAGGCTAGAGCCAGGAGCAGATGGGAGCTGCGCATCCTGGCTTGTGTTGCGGATTTGCGGTGCACACATGCATACCACTTGGTGATCAGCGATACTCATTCATTCCGGTTTGTCATTCATTCATTCATCACGGGCATTGCCCACCCGCCCGCCAGGATGCACGAGGCTGTTATGAGGCAGTTCGAGCTGCTTGCGTTGTATTTACCGTGGCTCCCACTACACATACCCGAACGTCTTCTTAGCGAACTGGTACTGAACTCTACGGTGTGCTGCATAGCACAGAATAGCACAAGACAAGTAGTCCGCCTCGGAGTCGACAAACCTCAAAGCGACCACTCACCCATTCCAATTGCTTGTCGCCGAGGTTGAAGGCAATGAATGCGCTGACCGCATCGACGCCTAGTCGCTTGCACCAATCGACGATAATGCCACAATATGGACCCCACGTTGGCCAACCCGGACGCGGACCTAACTGTCCAGTTACACGGAGACCGACGTGCCTTGCCTCGCCCGCTGTGACCAGTTCGCGGTGCGGGCGTGGCAAGGCACGTTGGTGTCCGTATAACGGGGCAGTTAGATCTGCGTCCGGGCTGGCCAGTGTGGGGTCCATAGCGATTCCTCGCTTTAGAGGAGGCGAAGATTTGAACCCGGGTCGGAGTTCATCTGCTGTGAAACTCTACCACAAGGTTACATGCTTAGAAACCATTGAAACCAATGCATAAGAAGTACCTATTTCGGTATATATACTTCGTTACACCCGGGCCCGGGACACTGGGCGGACACGGAAGCGGACAATACACAATGCTTCCGGTTTGTTGGGATATGGGGACACTATGAGTTTAAACGGTGAATGTGCCAACAGTGAGCCTCACGCGCGCTCCCTTCTGCAATCCGTGTGGGTTTTCACCCCACTTGCCGTAGTGAGATGAAAACAACTGTGCGTGGTGCTTCAGCTTGGCATCAGAAACGAACGAAGGCGGGACTTCTGTGTACGATACGCGCTTGTTGGCCATTTTGGTGTAATGATAGAGCAAGATATCGTCGACCAAGCATGGCACATCGTTCTTACTCCTTGGACAAAAGCTTCTTGTGTAGCGCTCTTTCTTGCAAGGCCCTGGCTTGCCAATACCGTGCCGCGAGCAGGCTTCCGGTATAGGCTAGGGCCCTGCAGCTGCCTTATAGTGGCGCTGAATATCCTAGCCAGCTGGTACTGACCGCGTGAGCTGTCCCGCTGGACTGGCCGACGCGGCTGCCCGAACTATGCACTGGGCGCAGACAGTGGGTTGTCTAAGACGCCGAGGCCAGCCTGGACCAGCTGGACGAGGGCATGCAGCGTTTGGATCGCCTAGTGCAAAGCTGTTTAGGGACAGCCAGCAAAAGGACCTGTAACGGAGACGGCGGCGGCAAGCTGCGCGCGCGAACTGCGGCGTGTGCCATGGAAGACCATGCCGGGACATCCACCGGCTGGACCAGCGCATGCTCGGATCGCCTGGTGCAGGAGAAGTCCAGTGCGCTTTACATCTAGTGTTGCTGTTGTTTCTGTGATTGCTGCTACCATTACTGCATCCGTTGTTGTTGCTGTTGCTTCTCCTGCTGCTACTGTAAAACCTGCCTGTGAGTACGCTTAGTGAGCAGGATTGTAGGTGAGGCTGTTGTTGGGCAGCACCCTCTTAAGAGTAACTACTGAGCCCTAGGGAGGAGAATAGGCATCAGGCTGGCTGCTGGGCCACATGCAATGGCAGGGGATGGGGCTGCTACCGGTTTAAAGGTGTAGACGGGCAGCAGGCTAGCTGTTGGGGCACCTGCTGGGGCAGGGGCCGGGGCTCCTATCATGGGAGGACGAAAGGTTTGCAAGGCCGATGACAAGCGTAACCAGCTCAACTTCATGTGTTACAATGTAGCTCGTTAGCGGACTGTTCAACCACATACTACGGGTAAACAACAATCATTCTCATACCTGGTCAACCTACATCAGTTCACAATTGTCCAATGTCCAGGAATCAGTCGAAAAGCGGGCCTCAAGATGCAAAAACGACAGGCACTATGCTACCCTGCTCAAGAACAGCAACTAATCCAGCTAACCACAACCCACCAGGCTACCTCAACTTAACTCCCCTACCCATACTGGGTCAGGCGTCAGGTTCGCGCCAGGCACCATCCTCGGCAGGCGGCGTGCTAGCTAGGTCACCTGGGGTCATCCATTGAACTCACTGAGCTGCATGTACTGGAAGCTAGGTCTGGCCGCCAGACTCTGCAGCTGGGGTGCGCCTCTGCCCTTTATGGCTCACTCGCTTGAGGGTCCAGGCGGGAGGCCGTGTGACGGGTGGTGCCCGGCAAGCTTTACCTACCTTCACCTGCCCCTGTAGCGACACAGCAGTAGCAGCATGGGCTTACCCACGCCAAGCTTGGCCTGCTTGGCCTGCTTGATGCGGGCACACCAGGACTTAAGCTGCTCATGCTGTGATGATGTGCATGCCGGCAAGTGTATGTGGGCATGCGCATGTGCTTGTGCGCAGAGTGCAAAAGCCGTCAGGTGTGGATGGCTCAGGGTACTGAGTCAGCCAAGATTGAATGGCTCATGGCAGCAGTGTCATCAGCACCCAGGCAATCCTGCTTTACCCCATACCACACCCTTCCTGCACAATCCCAGACATCAAATGTATAGACATGCAAGCAGCAGTCTCGCTGACAACTCACCCTTGATGCACATCAGAAAAGACGGCCAGCTTCATCGAGCTCCTATAGGGGCGGTGCGAGGCATTGTAAGCAAGCAATACAAGGCAAAGGCAAAGGCAAGGGCTGGAGCTATGAGTGGGCCTGAGCAGCTGGTGGTGCTTGTTGCACAAAGGGGGCGCCTATGGCGTGGTATGGTGGACGGCTGGGTCATAGCTGAGCGAGGACAGCATCACTGCTGCAGAGGCCATACCTTGTGGTCAGATACGGATAAGAGGGAGCGCTTGGGAGCTGCGGGGCAGAGAGCACCAAGGCAGGATGATGTGGGTTGCATGCAGGGCGGCAGGCAGGCAAGTGGGCAGACACAGCAGAAGATGGGTCACTAGTGGGGAGTGGTAGGTCACATTTGGCCACAACCTTACAGCCAGCTATACAACCAAAGATTTCAACCGGACCATACCATCTATGTGGGGTCTAGACCTCATACTTACCAAGACAACCAATCGCACTACCAATCGCACTACCAATCGCACTACCAATCTCATGAACTCCTTTAACACAGGCCACGAGCGAACAACATTCACAATTGTTGCTCACCTGCTTTTGGCGACGGTGAGGTGGCGTTCTTGCCCGTGGGCGGGGGTGGGCTGGTGACATTGCTGCTGCGTTTGGCAGGTGGCGGGCTGGTGGCATTGCTGGCCTTAGCCGGTGGTGGGCTGGTGGCGTTGCGGGGAGGCGACGACTGCAGCAGGCTACGCTTGGGTGCTGCACAAGCCATGAAGTTGGGCACAAAAGCAGGCTGGTAAGTTGATCATTCTCATTGCCAAGCTGCTGGGCACTGATGCATGACGCCGGCACAATAGTGGCTCACCTGCTTTTGGCGACGGTGAGGTGGCGTTCTTGCCCGTGGGCGGGGGTGGGCTGGTGACATTGCTGCTGCGTTTGGCAGGTGGCGGGCTGGTGGCATTGCTGGCCTTAGCCGGTGGTGGGCTGGTGGCGTTGCGGGGAGGCGACGACTGCAGCAGGCTACGCTTGGGTGCTGCACAAGCCATGCAGTTGGGCACAAAAGCAGGCTGGTAAGTTGATCATTCTCATTGCCAAGCTGCTGGGCACTGATGCATGACGCCGGCACAATAGTGGCTCACCTGCTTTTGGCGACGGTGAGGTGGCGTTCTTGCCCGTGGGCGGGGGTGGGCTGGTGACATTGCTGCTGCGTTTGGCAGGTGGCGGGCTGGTGGCATTGCTGGCCTTAGCCGGTGGTGGGCTGGTAGCGGTGCGGGGAGGCGACGACTGCAGCAGGCTACGCTTGGGTGCTGCACAAGCCATGAAGTTGGGCACAAAAGCAGGCTGGTAAGTTGATCATTCTCATTGCCAAGCTGCTGGGCACTGATGCATGACGCCGGCACAATAGTGGCTCACCTGCTTTTGGCGACGGTGAGGTGGCGTTCTTGCCCGTGGGCGGGGGTGGGCTGGTGACATTGCTGCTGCGTTTGGCAGGTGGCGGGCTGGTGGCATTGCTGGCCTTAGCCGGTGGTGGGCTGGTGGCGTTGCGGGGAGGCGACGACTGCAGCAGGCTACGCTTGGGTGCTGCACAAGCCATGAAGTTGGGCACAAAAGCAGGCTGGTAAGTTGATCACTCTCATTGCCAAGCTGCTGGGCACTGATGCATGACGCCGGCACAATAGTGGCTCACCTGCTTTTGGCGATGGTGAGGTGGCGTTCTTGCCCGTGGGCGGGGGTGGGCTGGTGACATTGCTGCTGCGTTTGGCAGGTGGCGGGCTGGTGGCATTGCTGGCCTTAGCCGGTGGTGGGCTGGTGGCGTTGCGGGAAGGCGACGACTGCAGCAGGCTACGCTTGGGTGCTGCACAAGCCATGCAGTTGGGCACGGGAGCAGGCTGGTAAGTTGATCATTCTCATTGCCAAGCTGCTGGGCACTGATGCATGACGCCGGCACAATAGTGGCTCACCTGCTTTTGGCGACGGTGAGGTGGCGTTCTTGCCCGTGGGCGGGGGTGGGCTGGTGACATTGCTGCTGCGTTTGGCAGGTGGCGGGCTGGTGGCATTGCTGGCCTTAGCCGGTGGTGGGCTGGTGGCGTTGCGGGGAGGCGACGACTGCAGCAGGCTACGCTTGGGTGCTGCACAAGCCATGCAGTTGGGCACGGGAGCAGGCTGGTAAGTTGATCATTCTCATTGCCAAGCTGCTGGGCACTGATGCATGACGCCGGCACAATAGTGGCTCACCTGCTTTTGGCGACGGTGAGGTGGCGTTCTTGCCCGTGGGCGGGGGTGGGCTGGTGACATTGCTGCTGCGTTTGGCAGGTGGCGGGCTGGTGGCATTGCTGGCCTTAGCCGGTGGTGGGCTGGTGGCGTTGCGGGGAGGCGACGAGTGCAGCAGGCTACGCTTGGGTGCTGCACAAGCCATGCAGTTGGGCACGGGAGCAGGCTGGTAAGTTGATCATTCTCATTGCCAAGCTGCTGGGCACTGATGCATGACGCCGGCACAATAGTGGCTCACCTGCTTTTGGCGACGGTGAGGTGGCGTTCTTGCCCGTGGGCGGGGGTGGGCTGGTGACATTGCTGCTGCGTTTGGCAGGTGGCGGGCTGGTGGCATTGCTGGCCTTAGCCGGTGGTGGGCTGGTGGCGTTGCGGGGAGGCGACGACTGCAGCAGGCTACGCTTGGGTGCTGCACAAGCCATGCAGTTGGGCACGGGAGCAGGCTGGTAAGTTGATCATTCTCATTGCCAAGCTGCTGGGCACTGATGCATGACGCCGGCACAATAGTGGCTCACCTGCTTTTGGCGACGGTGAGGTGGCGTTCTTGCCCGTGGGCGGGGGTGGGCTGGTGACATTGCTGCTGCGTTTGGCAGGTGGCGGGCTGGTGGCATTGCTGGCCTTAGCCGGTGGTGGGCTGGTGGCGTTGCGGGGAGGCGACGACTGCAGCAGGCTACGCTTGGGTGCTGCACAAGCCATGCAGTTGGGCACGGGAGCAGGCTGGTAAGTTGATCATTCTCATTGCCAAGCTGCTGGGCACTGATGCATGACGCCGGCACAATAGTGGCTCACCTGCTTTTGGCGATGGTGAGGTGGCGTTCTTGCCCGTGGGCGGGGGTGGGCTGGTGACATTGCTGCTGCGTTTGGCAGGTGGCGGGCTGGTGGCATTGCTGGCCTTAGCCGGTGGTGGGCTGGTGGCGTTGCGGGAAGGCGACGACTGCAGCAGGCTACGCTTGGGTGCTGCACAAGCCATGCAGTTGGGCACGGGAGCAGGCTGGTAAGTTGATCATTCTCAATGCCAAGCTGCTGGGCACTGATTCATGACGCCGGCACAATAGTGGCTCACCTGCTTTTGGCGACGGTGAGGTGGCGTTCTTGCCCGTGGGCGGGGGTGGGCTGGTGACATTGCTGCTGCGTTTGGCAGGTGGCGGGCTGGTGGCATTGCTGGCCTTAGCCGGTGGTGGGCTGGTGGCGTTGCGGGGAGGCGACGACTGCAGCAGGCTACGCTTGGGTGCTGCACAAGCCATGCAGTTGGGCACGGGAGCAGGCTGGTAAGTTGATCATTCTCATTGCCAAGCTGCTGGGCACTGATGCATGACGCCGGCACAATAGTGGCTCACCTGCTTTTGGCGACGGTGAGGTGGCGTTCTTGCCCGTGGGCGGGGGTGGGCTGGTGACATTGCTGCTGCGTTTGGCAGGTGGCGGGCTGGTGGCATTGCTGGCCTTAGCCGGTGGTGGGCTGGTGGCGTTGCGGGGAGGCGACGACTGCAGCAGGCTACGCTTGGGTGCTGCACAAGCCATGCAGTTGGGCACGGGAGCAGGCTGGTAAGTTGATCATTCTCATTGCCAAGCTGCTGGGCACTGATGCATGACGCCGGCACAATAGTGGCTCACCTGCTTTTGGCGACGGTGAGGTGGCGTTCTTGCCCGTGGGCGGGGGTGGGCTGGTGACATTGCTGCTGCGTTTGGCAGGTGGCGGGCTGGTGGCATTGCTGGCCTTAACCGGTGGTGGGCTGGTGGCGTTGCGGGGAGGCGACGACTGCAGCAGGCTACGCTTGGGTGCTGCACAAGCCATGCAGTTGGGCACGGGAGCAGGCTGGTAAGTTGATCATTCTCATTGCCAAGCTGCTGGGCACTGATGCATGACGCCGGCACAATAGTGGCTCACCTGCTTTTGGCGACGGTGAGGTGGCGTTCTTGCCCGTGGGCGGGGGTGGGCTGGTGACATTGCTGCTGCGTTTGGCAGGTGGCGGGCTGGTGGCATTGCTGGCCTTAACCGGTGGTGGGCTGGTGGCGTTGCGGGGAGGCGACGACTGCAGCAGGCTACGCTTGGGTGCTGCACAAGCCATGCAGTTGGGCACGGGAGCAGGCTGGTAAGTTGATCATTCTCATTGCCAAGCTGCTGGGCACTGATGCATGACGCCGGCACAATAGTGGCTCACCTGCTTTTGGCGACGGTGAGGTGGCGTTCTTGCCCGTGGGCGGGGGTGGGCTGGTGACATTGCTGCTGCGTTTGGCAGGTGGCGGGCTGGTGGCATTGCTGGCCTTAGCCGGTGGTGGGCTGGTGGCGTTGCGGGGAGGCGACGACTGCAGCAGGCTACGCTTGGGTGCTGCACAAGCCATGCAGTTGGGCACGGGAGCAGGCTGGTAAGTTGATCATTCTCATTGCCAAGCTGCTGGGCACTGATGCATGACGCCGGCACAATAGTGGCTCACCTGCTTTTGGCGACGGTGAGGTGGCGTTCTTGCCCGTGGGCGGGGGTGGGCTGGTGACATTGCTGCTGCGTTTGGCAGGTGGCGGGCTGGTGGCATTGCTGGCCTTAGCCGGTGGTGGGCTGGTGGCGTTGCGGGGAGGCGACGACTGCAGCAGGCTACGCTTGGGTGCTGCACAAGCCATGCAGTTGGGCACGGGAGCAGGCTGGTAAGTTGATCATTCTCATTGCCAAGCTGCTGGGCACTGATGCATGACGCCGGCACAATAGTGGCTCACCTGCTTTTGGCGACGGTGAGGTGGCGTTCTTGCCCGTGGGCGGGGGTGGGCTGGTGACATTGCTGCTGCGTTTGGCAGGTGGCGGGCTGGTGGCATTGCTGGCCTTAGCCGGTGGTGGGCTGGTGGCGTTGCGGGGAGGCGACGACTGCAGCAGGCTACGCTTGGGTGCTGCACAAGCCATGCAGTTGGGCACAAAAGCAGGCTGGTAAGTTGATCATTCTCATTGCCAAGCTGCTGGGCACTGATGCATGACGCCGGCACAATAGTGGCTCACCTGCTTTTGGCGATGGTGAGGTGGCGTTCTTGCCCGTGGGCGGGGGTGGGCTGGTGACATTGCTGCTGCGTTTGGCAGGTGGCGAGCTGGTGGCATTGCTGGCCTTGGCCGGTGGTGGGCTGGTGGCGTTGCGGGGAGGCGACGACTGTAGCAGGCTACGCTGCGGGCCTGCGTGTAGTGGAACAAGTCCCCAAGCAGAAAACGTGGCTGCCGGCCCAGTCTGACCAATGAGAGTATGAGGGAGGACAAGCGATTGACCTCGGCATATGCAGACAGCCAAGACACCTCTACAGGCGTGCAGTGCTGTGATGCGCCTGCGATCCGCCATCTCCCGGCCACAAGACCAGCTACACGCAGATGCTCCACGCACCTTCTTCCAGCGCAGAAGAATCTGGCACACTGACTGCGAGCACCAGGACTAGCAAACCGAGAGTGGCGAGGACGCCGCGGCGAAAAGCCATCCTGAGGGTACGAGAGCGTAGGCTGCTTGCTCGATTGCGGAAGGCAAGCTGCGTCAATGCGGTGTTAGTGGCAAGCGACCGCTTTCTACTAATGGCCGCCGGTCACACCCGCAGGGTCACTGTCGCGGGTGATAGGCGAAGATCCGCGAAGTCGCCCCAGGCATGCTTCAGGGTGATTGGTTGCGGAGGCGCTTCCTGCTACGCATTTGCGCACTGACTCTGCTATTACTACTCTACTATTCCACCTCATCGGATGCCTTTGACTGGGCTGTGGCCCCGAGTTGGCACGACATGTACGCTCTGGTACAGATGGATGCCAGCTGATGAGGCTCCTAGCACACACAACTGTGCCATAGGTTGCTGCTGTTGGGCCCTGGGTGTGGTGAGGATTAGGGCTACCCTGACAGGCCCATCAGCACTACCCTGTCTGTTTCGCCTACTCTAGTCGCTTACCCTGTTTGGTCTACTCTGATCGCTTGGAGTGCTGATCAAAACAAGTTTAGCCACAGCAAAGCATGCCTTGCTTGCCATGTTGAGCGCTTTGCTCAGTGGCCTTGCCTCTCAGCTAAGGAGTCTGCCACTGCAAGTTGCATCAGCCGCCTACTAGCCGTCCCAACCTACGCAAAGAAGCTAAAACAACCACCAGATTCAGCATCTGACAGAACCTCAAATCCTATGAGGTCCATGGGGCCAAGCTGCCTGACGTCAATAAGCTCAAGCGCATAGCATAGCCAGACACTCAGCACTCTGCTTTTAGCCTATTTTGACAGTGTGGCTTTGAACTCACCTATTGTGCCGTGACATGCTGATGCTGGGTGGGTTGGTTAGGATGGTTAGGCAGCGTTGCACTGGCTCTGGTGCCCTTCTTCTCCTCAGAGACATCAGGCTGCGAGGTTGCCAATGGAAGCAACAATCTCCAGTTGCAAGTGAAGCATATGTTTTGGCTGTATGAAGTAGGCCTTTTACGCACGATGCATGGGCGCCTTCCACCTGCACTGCACACGTATTGCTTGGTCACTGTGACAAGGCTTGGATATGCACTGTTACAAGTTGATGACAGCGTGAGGGGGGCCACTTGGCATAAAATGATATGCGGGTCTCACAACCACTGTAGCCCAGCTCCGTGTGCTGCATCATCAGCGCTGCATTGCAATTCCGGACCACCCACCTGCCTGGCCACGGTGCAGTGGGGGCTTGCCTTGCCCTTGTTGTTGCCTTGCTCTCGCCTTTGCATGCCCCCTCAATGGGCTAGCTGGGCTTGGCTGCCGTCTTAGCCTTGGTCGCTGCCTGCGCTTGGCTGGCAGAGGAGTGTTGGGCTTAGACCCTGAGGCTGCTGTCTGTGTGGTTGCCCAGCTGTGTGGGGGCTCGGGGGCTGCCTGCAAGCAGCCACCTACCTTCTTGAAGGACTGCCGCAGCGCTTGCCACTGTGCTCAATATTGCCTGAGCCGCTGCCATGCCCACTTAGGGTCCAGGTACACCTCCCACACCAAAGCTCAGGTGGTCAGCGTGTGGGGGGTGTCCCCCACTTGTGTAACCACACGTGTGGCGCAGAGTGGCCACCAGGGAGGTGCCAGCTGTGCTAGCTGCTGCAATGCGTGGGAGGTGGAGCTAAATGCCGGCAGCCCACCGCTGCGTGTCCTCTGATACTGGATGGCTCTTTGTTCGAGGCTTTCTGGCTCCTCTTTGACGACTGCATGCGACCTGTAGGCTGCACACCCCTTTCAGCCCTTTGTCGGCTGGTCGCAACGCAGCGTTGATGCATGGTGTGGCTGACTTTTGCTGGTAACACGTCCTTCGACTTGCTGGCATGAAATACCACACACAGGCCCGGATTTGCTTACATCATACGCATGTGCTTTGCTATGTAGGTTTGCCAGTTTCAGTGTGTGTGCAGCGTAGTGCAGTGCACCACTGTATCTTTCTCACGAGCCCAAGGTTTGCTGCAATGTCTGGGATGTCTGGTCTTGCTTGTCGGAGCAAGTAGAGTGGATGTGGGGTGGGGTGTGCTCACAGGCCCTTCCTTTGCTCGTCAAGGGCCCCACTGACAGACTCCTGATGGCGCAGTCACCGCTGCTGTGGCACTACCGCTTTGCCCACTCCAGCTGCCGCAGGCTGGCCAATATGGTCAGGCACAGCATGGTGCTTGGCATTGACGTCAGCGCAGCAGAGTTTGAAAGGCATGACAGCGGCAGCACACTGTGCGAACCATGCATCATGGGCAAGCAGCATAGGTGGGTAGAACCGCAGCATGCGGGTCTCAGCAGGCCTGCGCAACAGGTGCTGGAGCACTCAGATGTGTGCGGGCCCATGGAGGTGGCCGCACTTGACGGCAGCCTGTACTATGTCAGCCTGCTGGATGATTACAGCAAGCGGTGACGCTAATCAAGCAGAAGTCAGACGCAGCTGTAGCCATCATTGACATGGTGACAGCTCTGGAGCGGCAGACTGGCAGCAAGCTGAAAGCGCTTAGATCAGACAGGGGTGGAGAGTACACAGGGGGAGAGGTCAAGTCAGATGTGGCACACCTCAGGGTGTGGGGTGCCCCCGCCTACATCCACGAGCCACACCAGCTGCGCCGTAAGATAGACAGCAAAGCAGCTAAGGCTATCTTGGTGGGGTATGAGGTGGGGTGCAAGAGCTTCAGGGTGCTGGTGGAGGGCAGGATCAGAGTCAGCAAGAGTGTGGTGGTGGATGAAGCAGCCGTGCTCCCTCGCACGGCACCGGCGGCAGCAGTGGATGATGAGCCAGAGGCACTAGCTGAGGTGGCTGCGCCAACTCCCGTGGGTGCAGCCAGTGGGTGGACAGGTGCTGGTGCCAGTGGGGGCCTTTCGGGTCCAGCAGCAGCCGGTGGGGGCGCACCCCCCGCTGCCCCAGCAGCGGCCAGTGGGGATGCAGCCCCCGCTGACGCGGCAGCAGCAAGGACAGCCAGCAAGGCTGCTGTTCCAGCAGCACCAGCAGAGCGCTGCGAGCCAGCAGCTGCGCCAGCAGCCGAGAAACTCTACAACCTACGCCCCAGGCCTACAAAGCCCAACAAATCAGTAAGCTTCAGTGACACCGTCAGCCTCTGCTTCTTGGGCAGTGACAACAGCAGCGGCAGCAGCAGCAACAACGACCCGCAGTCCTATGAGGAGGCCATGGCACGCCCAGATGCAGCAGATTGGTTGCGCGCCATGAACAAAGAGATGGCCTGCCAGCAGGCCAACCAAACCTGGCAGCTAGTCAAGCAGCAGGGGTGGATGAGGGTACTACCTGGTAGATGGGTATTGAAAACAAAGAGGGGTGCTGATGGCAGCATTCTGAAGCACAAGGCCAGATTTGTTATCAAGGGCTACAGGCAGGTGGAAGGGGTTGACTTTGACGACAGCTTCGCCCCGGTTGTCACGCAGGGTACCCAGCGGGTGTTGCTCAGTGTGGCAGCAGCTAGGGGCTGGGAACTGCAGCAACTGGATGTAGAGACAGCTTTCCTCAACGCCCCAGTAGATGAGGGCAGGCTGGTGTACTGCCAGCAGCCTCCAGGCTTTGAGACAGGCCAGGGGCTGGTGTGCCAGCTGGACAAGGCGCTGTATGGCCTACGCCAGGCCCCACGGGCCTGGTACCAGCATCTGACTCAACAGCTGGGTCTGATTGGCTTCATAGCCTCAGCAGCAAACCCCTGCCTATTCAGCCTGCGCAGCAGCAAGCAGCCTGTGGTGCTCATCATGTGGTGTATGTTGATGACATCATCCTTGCCTCTCCCAGCAGCACAGCCATCGTAGCAGTCAAGCAACAGCTGCAACAGGTCTTCAGCCTGCATGACCTCGGCCCAGCAGCCAACTTCCTAGGTATGCGCATCACGCGTGACCTGGAGGCTGGCACACTCAAGCTGGATCAGCAGCAGTATATTGAGCAGGTGCTGGACAGGTTCAGCATGACAGCTGCAAACGGCAGGGTCTTGCCCATGACCACAGGCACACGCTTGGTCAAGGAGGGCAGCCCGCTGGACAGCAGCAGCGCACACCGCTACCGGGAGCTGGTGGGGGCGTTACTCTATGCCTCCACATGCACTCGACCTGACATTGCCTTTGCAGTGGGGCAACTTTCCCGTTTCATGCAAGCACCCACTCAGCAGCATCAGCAGGTGGCCTCTGGCCTACTGCGCTACCTCAAGCGCACCGCCGAGATGGGTCTGGTGTACAGCCGCAGCAGCAACCCCCAGCTGCAAGGGTATGTGGATGCAGATTATGCGGGGGATCCTGACAGCATGCGCAGTACCACCGGCAGCGTCTTTGTGCTCAATGTCACATGGCGCAGCAAGCTGCAAACTACAGTGGCAACGTCAACTACAGAAGCAGAGTACCAGGCAGCAACAGCTGGCACCAAGGAGGCGCTCTTCTTACGCGAGCTGTTGCATGAGCTAGACGCCGGCTGTGACCCAATCCCCATTCTGTGTGACAGCAAGGGGCTGTGGCAATCATTAAAGAACCCCGTGGAGTCACACCCAGCAGGCACATAGCTGTAGCTCATCACATCTCACGGGAGCGCATGGTAAGGGGTGAGGTGGTGTTCTCGCACTGTCCCTCTGCTGAGATGGTGGCAGATGCCCTCACCAAGCCTTTGTCAGCTCAGCTGTTTGAGGCATGCGTTCGTGGCATGGGGTGGGCTGGACACCGCATATGGGATGAAGCATGATTGACATGACATGTGTGATGGTGTGTCTACTAGTTGCTGGCAGAACCTGCCAACATTGCACTTTGCTTGCACTTGAGCATTTGAGCATGACTGCATGCACATGTACATTATCACAAGCACAGCATATACACAGACACGCATGGTTTGCTGAGTTAGCATGACTTTGCATGAGGTAAGGCTTTCCTGAGTGGGGGTGTTAGAGAATTACAGTCAAGCCATTGGATCGACTCTTCGTCACGGGTAGTGTGTTATGTGTGACCCGGTAGGATTAAGCAGGCACCTGCGTGAGGCACGACGGCACGGTCGTGCCCTCGCGCAGGTATGGTGTTGTTCTGCATTGCTATGCATCTAGTTACAGCTTAGTCGCTCAACACTTGCATATACTTGTTCGTCTCTTTACATTTGTAACCATGGCACGGTCGTCGTCTACCTGTGCACTTTCAACAGGCGAGCGCGAAGGTCGGGGTGCGCATCCAGCACGGCAGCGACTGCTGCGCTTGGCCGAGTGTTCTCACCGTCTCCGGGCAGGCCGCGGAACAGGTGCAGGTACAGGTTCCGGCAGCTTGGGTCCGGGATGGCTGCCTGGGAAACCGGGATGTCTGTGTACACGGGCTGGCCTTGCTCGTCGAGTTGGTCGGCTGCGTGCAGGGACAAAAGTCCCGAACGAGGAAGCCCAGCAACAGGCTGCCGATAACTGCCCGCTCGCTGCAGTCCTTCACTCGTTTCTGCACAGCCAGGAGGAAGGCAGCCCACAGCTCTTGCGGGAGGTGACTGGTGAGCTGGGCAAGCTTACATTTCCGGCCGTGCCAGGTGTCGTCTCTATCGCGGGCAGCGCGGGCCTCTCCGAAAGCCTTTCTCTTGCGCTGCGCGGCAGTGAGCTCAAGCTGTCGTGCCTCAAACTCTAAATCATGTTCCTCCTGCGCTGGTCTAGGCACAACCTTGCGCTTTTCTCTTTCTTGCCAATTGCCTTGTATCTGCGCGACGCAGCGATGCGTCTGAAGGCCTGCGCCGACGCAGCGATACGCCTGGTCCTTAGATTATGCTACAACCAACCAACTACCCCTGCACTGCAATACTCAGGGCCTCATCCGTGAGTTAGAAAGTTGTCTCTTGAGCCATGGGGCTGCAGCCAATGGCGGGGGTGACCTCCTGCAGAACCTTGGGGCCAGTGCGCGCATTTGGGCAAAGTTGTGCACAGAACCAACATGGATGCTGCCCCTGCCCCTGCCCTAGTGCCTCTGACAGTAGCTATAGTGGTAGTAGTGATAGTAGTGATAGAAGTGGTAGAGGTAGCAGGCGAGCAAAGCGCTCAACATGGCAAGAAAGGCATGCTTTGCTGTGGCTAAACTTGTTTTGATCAGCACTCCAAGCGATCAGAGTAGACCAAACAGGGTAAGCGACTAGAGTAGGCGAAACAGACAGGGTAGTGCTGATGGGCCTGTCAGGGTAGCCCTAATCCTCACCACATCCAGGGCCCAGCAGCAGCAACCTATGGCACAGTTGTGTGTGCTAGGAGCCTCATCAGCTGGCATCCATCTGTACCAGAGCGTACATGTCGTGCCAACTCGGGGCCACAGCCCAGTCAAAGGCATCAGATGAGGTGGAATAGTAGAGTAGTAATAGCAGAGTCAGTGCGCAAATGCGTAGCAGGAAGCGCCTCCGCAACCTATTACCCTGAAGCATGCCTGGGGCGACTTCGCGGATCTTCGCCTATCACCCGCGACAGTGACCCTGCGGGTGTGACCGGCGGCCATTAGTAGAAAGCGGTCGCTTGCCACTAACACCGCATTGACGCAGCTTGCCTTCCGCAATCGAGCAAGCAGCCTACGCTCTCGTACCCTCAGGATGGCTTTTCGCCGCGGCGTCCTCGCCACTCTCGGTTTGCTAGTCCTGGTGCTCGCAGTCAGTGTACCAGATTCTTCTGCGCTGGAAGAAGGTGCGTGGAGCATCTGCGTGTAGCTGGCCTTGTGGCCGGGAGATGGCAGATCGCAGACGCATCACAGCACTGCACGCCTGTAGAGGTGTCTTGGCTGTCTACATATGCCGAGGTCAATTCCTTGTCTTCCCTCATACTCTCATTGGTCAGACTGGGCCGGCAGCCACGTCTTCTGCTTGCGGACTTGTTCCACTACACGCAGGCCCGCAGCGTAGCCTGCTGCAGTCGTCGCCTCCCCGCAACGCCACCAGCCCACCACCGGCCAAGGCCAGCAATGCCACCAGCCCGCCACCTGCCAAACGCAGCAGCAATGTCACCAGCCCACCCCCGCCCACGGGCAAGAACGCCACCTCACCGTCGCCAAAAGCAGGTGAGCCACTATTGTGCCGGCGTCATGCATCAGTGCCCAGCAGCTTGGCAACGAGAATGATCAACTTACCAGCCTGCTTTTGTGCCCAACTTCATGGCTTGTGCAGCACCCAAGCGTAGCCTGCTGCAGTCGTCGCCTCCCCGCAACGCCACCAGCCCACCACCGGCTAAGGCCAGCAATGCCACCAGCCCGCCACCTGCCAAACGCAGCAGCAATGTCACCAGCCCACCCCCGCCCACGGGCAAGAACGCCACCTCACCGTCGCCAAAAGCAGGTGAGCCACTATTGTGCCGGTGTGATGCATCAGTGCCCATCAGCTTGGCAATGAGAATGATCAACTTACCAGCCTGCTTTTGTGCCCAACTGCATGGCTTGTGCAGCACCCAAGCGTAGCCTGCTGCAGTCGTCGCCTCCCCGCAACGCCACCAGCCCACCACCGGCCAAGGCCAGCAATGCCACCAGCCCGCCACCTGCCAAACGCAGCAGCAATGTCACCAGCCCACCCCCGCCCACGGGCAAGAACGCCACCTCACCGTCGCCAAAAGCAGGTGAGCCACTATTGTGCCGGCGTCATGCATCAGTGCCCAGCAGCTTGGCAATGAGAATGATCAACTTACCAGCCTGCTTTTGTGCCCAACTGCATGGCTTGTGCAGCACCCAAGCGTAGCCTGCTGCAGTCGTCGCCTCCCCGCAACGCCACCAGCCCACCACCGGCTAAGGCCAGCAATGCCACCAGCCCGCCACCTGCCAAACGCAGCAGCAATGTCACCAGCCCACCCCCGCCCACGGGCAAGAACGCCACCTCACCGTCGCCAAAAGCAGGTGAGCCACTATTGTGCCGGTGTGATGCATCAGTGCCCATCAGCTTGGCAATGAGAATGATCAACTTACCAGCCTGCTTTTGTGCCCAACTGCATGGCTTGTGCAGCACCCAAGCGTAGCCTGCTGCAGTCGTCGCCTCCCCGCAACGCCACCAGCCCACCACCGGCCAAGGCCAGCAATGCCACCAGCCCGCCACCTGCCAAACGCAGCAGCAATGTCACCAGCCCACCCCCGCCCACGGGCAAGAACGCCACCTCACCGTCGCCAAAAGCAGGTGAGCCACTATTGTGCCGGCGTCATGCATCAGTGCCCAGCAGCTTGGCAATGAGAATGATCAACTTACCAGCCTGCTTTTGTGCCCAACTGCATGGCTTGTGCAGCACCCAAGCGTAGCCTGCTGCAGTCGTCGCCTCCCCGCAACGCCACCAGCCCACCACCGGCTAAGGCCAGCAATGCCACCAGCCCGCCACCTGCCAAACGCAGCAGCAATGTCACCAGCCCACCCCCGCCCACGGGCAAGAACGCCACCTCACCGTCGCCAAAAGCAGGTGAGCCACTATTGTGCCGGTGTGATGCATCAGTGCCCATCAGCTTGGCAATGAGAATGATCAACTTACCAGCCTGCTTTTGTGCCCAACTGCATGGCTTGTGCAGCACCCAAGCGTAGCCTGCTGCAGTCGTCGCCTCCCCGCAACGCCACCAGCCCACCACCGGCCAAGGCCAGCAATGCCACCAGCCCGCCACCTGCCAAACGCAGCAGCAATGTCACCAGCCCACCCCCGCCCACGGGCAAGAACGCCACCTCACCGTCGCCAAAAGCAGGTGAGCCACTATTGTGCCGGCGTCATGCATCAGTGCCCAGCAGCTTGGCAATGAGAATGATCAACTTACCAGCCTGCTCCCGTGCCCAACTGCATGGCTTGTGCAGCACCCAAGCGTAGCCTGCTGCAGTCGTCGCCTCCCCGCAACGCCACCAGCCCACCACCGGCTAAGGCCAGCAATGCCACCAGCCCGCCACCTGCCAAACGCAGCAGCAATGTCACCAGCCCACCCCCGCCCACGGGCAAGAACGCCACCTCACCGTCGCCAAAAGCAGGTGAGCCACTATTGTGCCGGCGTCATGCATCAGTGCCCAGCAGCTTGGCAATGAGAATGATCAACTTACCAGCCTGCTTTTGTGCCCAACTTCATGGCTTGTGCAGCACCCAAGCGTAGCCTGCTGCAGTCGTCGCCTCCCCGCAACGCCACCAGCCCACCACCGGCCAAGGCCAGCAATGCCACCAGCCCGCCACCTGCCAAACGCAGCAGCAATGTCACCAGCCCACCCCCGCCCACGGGCAAGAACGCCACCTCACCGTCGCCAAAAGCAGGTGAGCCACTATTGTGCCGGTGTGATGCATCAGTGCCCATCAGCTTGGCAATGAGAATGATCAACTTACCAGCCTGCTTTTGTGCCCAACTGCATGGCTTGTGCAGCACCCAAGCGTAGCCTGCTGCAGTCGTCGCCTCCCCGCAACGCCACCAGCCCACCACCGGCTAAGGCCAGCAATGCCACCAGCCCGCCACCTGCCAAACGCAGCAGCAATGTCACCAGCCCACCCCCGCCCACGGGCAAGAACGCCACCTCACCGTCGCCAAAAGCAGGTGAGCCACTATTGTGCCGGTGTGATGCATCAGTGCCCATCAGCTTGGCAATGAGAATGATCAACTTACCAGCCTGCTTTTGTGCCCAACTTCATGGCTTGTGCAGCACCCAAGCGTAGCCTGCTGCAGTCGTCGCCTCCCCGCAACGCCACCAGCCCACCACCGGCTAAGGCCAGCAATGCCACCAGCCCGCCACCTGCCAAACGCAGCAGCAATGTCACCAGCCCACCCCCGCCCACGGGCAAGAACGCCACCTCACCGTCGCCAAAAGCAGGTGAGCAACAAATGTGAATGTTGTTCGCTCGTGGCCTGTGTTAGTGAAGTTCATGAGATTGGTAGTGCGATTGGTAGTGCAATTGGTTGTCTTGGTAAGTATGTGGTCTAGACCCCACATAGATGGTATGGTTTGGTTGAAATCTTTGGTTGTATAGCTGGCTGTAAGGTTGTGGCCAAATGTGACCTACTACTCCCCACTGGTGACCCATCTTCTGCTATGTCTGCCCACTTGCCTGCCTGCCGCCTTGCATGCAACCCACATCATCCTGCCTTGGTGCTCTTTGCCCCGCAGCTCCCAAGCGCTCCCTCTTATCCGCATCTGACCACAAGGTATGTCCTCTGCAGCAGTGATGCTGTCCTCCCTCAGCTCTGACCCAGCCGTCCACCATACCGTCCACCATACGCCATAGGCACCCCCTTTGTGCAACAAGCACCACCAGCTGCTCAGGCCCACTCATAGCTCCAGCCCTTGCCTTTGCCTTTGCCTTTGCCCTGTATTGCTTGCTTACAATGCCTCGTACCGCCCCTGCAGGAGCTCGATGAAGCTGGCCGTCTTTTTTGATGTGCTTCAAGGGTGAGTTGTCAGCGAGGCTGCTGCTTGCATGTCTATACATTTGATGTGGGGGTTGTGCAGGATGGGTGTGGTATGGGGTAAAGCAGGATTGCCTGGGTGCTGATGACACTGCTGCCATGAGCCAGTCACTCTTGGCTGACTCAGTACCCTGAGCCATCCACTCCTGGCGGCTTTTGCACTCTGCGCACAAGCACAAGTGCATGCCCGCATGCACTTGCCCGCATGCACATCATCACAGCATGAGCAGCTTAAATCCTGGTGTGCCCGCATCAAGCAGGCCAAGCTTGGCGTGGGTAAGGCAATGCTGCTACTGCTGTGTCGCTACAGGGGCAGGTGAAGGTAGGTAAAGCTTGCCGGGCACTACTCCTCACACGGCCTCCCTCCTAGACCCTCAAGCGAGTGAGCCATAAAGGGCAGAGGCGCACCCCAGCTGCAGAGTCTGGCGGCCAGACCTAGCTTCCAGTACATGCAGCTCAGTGAGTTCAATGGATGACCCCAGGTGACCTAGCTAGCACGCCGCCTGCCGAGGATGGTGCCTGGCGCGAACCTGACGCCTGACCCAGTATGGGTAGGGGAGTTAAGTTGAGGTAGCCTGGGGGGTTGTGGTTAGCTGGATTAGTTGCTGTTCTTGAGCAGGGAAGCATAGTGCCTGTCGTTTTTGCATCTTGAGGCCTGCTTTTCGACTGATTCCTGGACATTGGACAATTTTGAACTGATGCAGGTTGACCAGGTATGAGAATGAGTGTTGTTTACCCGTAGTATGTGGTTGAACAGTCCGCTAACGAGCTACATTGTAACACATGAAGTTGAGCTGGTTACGCTTGTCATCGGCCTTGCAAACCTTTGCCAGGTCGCAAATCTTGCTTCAGCCGACATTGGGAACAACAGCTGTCCCACACCCCCTAGGCTAGCTTCCATCCTTGTCCAGCACCCAGTCTACTGCCCGTCCTCCCATGATAGGAGCCCCGGCCCCTGCCCCAGCAGGTGCCCCAACAGCTAGCCTGCTGCCCGTCTCTAAACCGGCAGCAGCCCCATCCCCTGCCATTGCATGTGGCCCAGCAGCCAGCCTGATGCCTATTCTCCGCCCTTGGGCTCAGTAGTTACTCTTAAGAGGGTGCTGCCCAACAACAGCCTCACCTACAATCCTGCCCACTAAGCGTACTCACAGGCAGGTTTTACAGTAGCAGCAGGAGAAGCAACAGCAACAACAACGGGTGCAGTAATGGTAGCAGCAATCACAGAAACAGCAGCAACACTAGATGTAAAGCGCACTGGATTTCTCCTGCACCAGGCGATCCGAGCATCCGCTGGTCCAGCCGGTGGATGTCCCGGCATGGTCTTCCATGGCACACGCCGCAGTTCGCGCGCGCAGCTTGCCGCCGCCGTCTCCGTTACAGGTCCTTTTGCTGGCTGTCCCTAAACAGCTTTGCACCAGGCGATCCAAACGCTGCATGCCCTCGTCCAGCTGGTCCAGGCTGGCCTCGGCGTCTTAGACAACCCACTGTCTGCGCCCAGTGCATAGTTCGGGCAGCCGCGTCGGCCAGTCCAGCGGGACAGCTCACGCGGTCAGTACCAGCTGGCTAGGATATTCAGCGCCACTATAAGGCAGCTGCAGGGCCCTAGCCTATACCGGAAGCCTGCGCGCGGCACGGTATTGGCAAGCCAGGGCCTTGCAAGAAAGAGCGCTACACAAGAAGCTTGTGTCCAAGGAGTAAGAATGATGTGCCATGCTTGGTCGACGATATCTTGCTCTATCATTACACCAAAATGGCCAACAAGCGCGTATCGTACACAGAAGTCCCGCCTTCGTTCGTTTCTGATGCCGAGCTGAAGCCAGTTGTTTTCATCTCACTTCGGCAAGTGGGGTGAAAACCCACACGGATTGCAAAAGGGAGCGCGTGTGAGGCTCACTATTGGCACATTTCACCGTTTAAACTCATAGTGTCCCCATATCCCAACAAATCGGAAGCATTGTGTACTGTCCGCTTCCGTGTCCGCCCAGTGTCCCGGGCCCGGGTGTAACGAAGTACATATATCGAAATAGGTCCTACTCGTGCATTGGTTTCAGTGGTTTCCAACCATGTACCCTAGTGGTGGAGTTTCACCAACAGATGGGCTCCCACTCGGGTTCGAATCTTGGCCTGCTCGAATCTTGGACCCCACAAGTTGGCCGGCCCGGGCTCAGACCTAACTGCCCCGCTATACGGACACCGACGTGCCTTGCCTCGGCCGCACCGCGAACTGATCATAGCGGGCGAGGCAGGGCACGTCGGTCTCCGTGTAACTGGACAGTTAGGTCCGCGTCCGGGTTGGCCAACGTGGGGTCCATATTGTGGCATTATCGTCGATTGGTGCAAGCGACTAGGCATCGACGCGGTCAGCGCATTCGTTGCCTTCAACCTCGGCGACAAGCAATTGGAATGGGTGAGTGGTCGCTTTGAGGTTTGTAGATTCCGAGGCGGACTACTTGTCTTGTGCTATCTTGTGCTATGCAGCACACCGTCGAGTTCAGTACCAGTTCGCTAAGAAGACGTTCGGGTATGTGCAGTGGGAGCCACGGTAAATACAACGCAAGCAGCTCGAACTGCCTCATAACAGCCTCGTTCTATCGGGCGGGCGGGCGATGGCCGTGATAAATGAATGAATGACAAACCGGAATGAATGAGTATCGCTGATCACCAAGTGGTATGCATGTGTCACTCCTACAAACTAATCCCTGCGTCCGTCCCTGCGTGTTTACCAACCTTGTCCGATCGGGCTGAAATTTTAATAGATGGTAGTTTGCAAAATGAAAAACATTTTGTAAGAAAAACATTTTAAAAAAATCAGCAGCTGTTGCGCTGTGGCCCGCAACTTATCCCTGCACTAGAAGAAGAAGAAGAAGAAGACTACTCCGGTATTCACCGGCGTGCATTAAGGGAGGAGCTACCGCCTGGGGCGCGGCCTGCTCCCACCATCAAGCCAAAGAAGAGGCGTTCCCCCTACCCTCCCCCCCCTCTGGTAGCCCTGAGTCTGTAGCTTGTCTTTGCAATAGAATGGGCTGCCTCCATGGCGTGTCTAGTTAACTTGTTGAGCAGCTTGGTAGTGTTGGCTTGTGTGATCCCGAGGGCCAAGAGGTGTTGCCGTGTGTGCGCTTCGTAGGTTATGCCCCCTATGCCTAGCAGGATTGGTATGATAGCGACCATATGGTCTTCCTTGCGTATGGTCTCGGCTAAGTGGGTGTGTTGAGTGAGTGCCTTGTTTAATTGGTCTGTCCACCGTGAGTCCGAGCAGTATTTGATTTCTATGATACAGACCCGCTTGGTGTCTTTGCCGTCCTTGCTTGCCTTCTTATGAGGGGTCACCATGAGGATATCCGGCTTGGTGGTATGTTTAGTATCTTCTGGTTTCAGTCCGAGTGTTTGGAGTGTTGTGTGTAGCGTGTCGCTAGGGAGGTCCAGGCTTTCCTTTGCGCCCTTCTCCCAGCTGCCGGTGTCCGCAAAGCTGATGTACCCGCCTAGGGTTCCCTTGCTAATAGCTTTAGCGATGAGGCGGCCCGCCCCGTTGTGCCTTTCTTGCACCATCGGTAGTGTCTCGCTGCAGCCCGAGAGGAGGTGAGTGGCGCTATCCGCATCCCCGCAGAGCAGGCATCGGTCATCCGTCGCCCGTTTCCAGCGCATAGCTAGTTTCTGGTTGTATAGCCCTCCGGTACGGTAGAGTAGGGCAGTGCGTTGCGCGTGGGTGGAGATGTTCGTGTCGATCATCACTTTTTCGCTTGCTCCTTTCGCCGCGGCTTTGGTGATCTCCTGAGTCATCTGGTAGTAGATACTGTCTTGATTGGCAAGGCCCAACTTGTGTTTGCGGTGCATGTGTGCCCGCACGCTGTGGCGGCAGTCCGGCAATGGGCCGGGGGAGTCGCCGTCGGCTGCGTTGCTGAGCCAGTTCTTCGTCTCATTCCGTGTGGTCGGGCTGTAGGCCGGGGTGTTGGCGAGCTCTGGGTGTAGCGCCACATACTTGGCGAGGGCATCGGCGCCTTCGTTGCCGATGATGCCCGAGTGGGCCCTGACTTTGTAGAAGTGGATTGTGGCGGGGCTGTCGATGGTGAGGGTGGCGATAGCGGTCAAGATGTCGTTGTGTCTGTGGGTGATGAGCGACATCGGGTTAGCGAGGGCTCTGCGGATCTGGTAGAGGGAGCAAAGGCTATCGGTGGCGATACGTTTGGCCCCCGCTTTGAGTGCCGCGTGTATCGCCGTGAGTTCCGCCCTGTTAATGGTTTTGCTTTCTGGGTCGTTCAGGGCGGCTGTGATGAGGACGTTGTTTTCCGGGATATAGACCCCCGCCCCGACGCTCTCCGGAGCTGCTCCCGAGGTCTTAATGCAGCTGCCGTCCGTGTACGCGATCGTGGCCCATTCGGTGATGGCCATCCGTGGCTGCGTCGTGGAATGGTGCGTGAGTTGTTGGTCTCCGCGCTGGTGCCCCGAGGTGGGGAGGTCCTTGTCCAACGGCAGGCGCATGTGTTGGTTGTGGCCGCTGGGGGGTGTGGCTGGCTGGCTTTGATTCATTGGTCTGTTGCGGATTGGGTGTGTGTCTCGTTGTGGGTGGAGGGCAGTGGCAGTGCTAGCCAGCCATCCTTGGGGGTTGCCTTTGGTGACGAGTTGTTGTCCTGCTGCATTCCAAATGACGTAGATGTGGAGGTTGGCGTGCTTGCCTGACTTGGAGCTTCTGGTCTTGGTGGGGGGTATGCTAGTCAGGTGCTGGCAGTACTCAGGGTAGCGCCGCAGGGTGTCAATGTGTTTAGGGTAGGAGATGCCCTTTTTCCCCGGGATCAGCATGATGGTTGCCATGGCCTCCTCCTGTGTAGCTGAGTGTATAGCATGGTTGACGCATTTCAGTGCCACTGCATCGTCTGCCGGTACATTCCATGTGGATAAGCCAGTGTGGCGTACCATTAGGCAGTTGTGGTGTGCCCCAAAGGCCGTGTCGTTGATGTCGGGGCTCCAATAGGTGGTGGTTTCTGGTCTAACTGTGAGTGGATCAGCCCATCTTTGGACGGTACTTGGAAAGCTTCGTGTGGCGTGTAGGGTGTTCAGGGCTTTGTCTTGTGCCCCTCTCATGGGGTGGTGGCTGCTCTGTGCGTCCTGTCTCCTTAGGAGGGCCACTACCTCTGTGGCCAGGTTGCGTGTGTGTGGTATGTGTTGTAACCAAGCGTGTAGATGTTGGTGTTGGTCTTTTGTCAGGAGGCCAACTGTGCGACCCGACTCGTCGTGGACCGTTACGTGTTGCACTAAGTCGTGCCGTGGCATAATGGGCTCCCCCGTGCTGATGCTCATCGCGGGGGCGGTCATATGGGGGTGAAGTTGGAGGAAGGTTTCGCAATTGCCCGTCCCGACGATGTCCGTCTGCGGGTTGATGGGGTAGGTGTGGAAGGTGGCCTTCGAGTGCAGGTTGGTGCACCGGGGTAGCCAGGTGTGCGGGTCCGGTAGTCCCTGTCGGGTGTGGGCCGGCAGGTGCGTGTCGGGCCTCGCATGTCTGGCCTCTTGTATCTGCCTATTTTCCTCGTCGTATACGTTGCGCTTTGCTATGTAGTCCAGGTGTGCCGTGATGAGCGGCGCCGGTTCGAGAGTGGGGTGCCAGTGTACTCGTATGAGGTCCGAGTGTGCTGACTGACGCATGGTAGTCTTGAAGTCATTGCTGCCAAACTTGCATATAGGGCACAACCAGTATCCTGGTTCCTTGTGTCCTGACAGGTGGGCTTCCTCAAGGCAGGCTGGGTGGTAGGCCCTCTTGCAGTTGTGGCACGTTGGGTTGTCTCCTTTTGGTAGCCAGCACAGCTCACAGGTGCACACGTCCTTAGCCTCTTCCCTGCTGATGGTCTCTATGTGTGTGGGTGTATAGCCTTCTTCTGCACATAGTGGTAAAGCCCATCTGTCTATGACTGTGGGCTTCCAATGTACCTTGTAGTAGTTTTCCTTGTTGATGCCGTCCCATTGCCAGCCATCTATGCTGGTAATGGCCTCTTGGTGGCCGTACATGGCCCCTAGTATGCAGCCTAGGTTCTTGGGTTTACAACGGCAGGCTTTATCCACCTTCCAGCTGGATAGTCCTGGGAGGTCAAGGCCTACTATGCGCACTATATCCTGCGGGATAGTTTGGGTCTGTCTGCCCTCATTGTTCCGTTTCGTGCCCGCCTTGGGTGGAGTGGGCTTCGTAGGGGCCGATTGTGTTGCTCGTTGCTCTCGTTTCAGCAGACGTGAGCTCGTCCTAATGGCCTCGTGGGCTGCGGGTGCCGCTGCGGTCCGGTCCGCCGTTGCCGGTTGAGTTGCGTGCTTGACCGCATACGCTTTCATATCCATATAGCGAGTTCTGGTGTCTGGCACTGCGGGTGTGGGCGCAAGTTCCGTGAGGCCCGCGGCCCATGTTGTGATTTTGCGCTGGTCGGGCGGGAGGTCGAGTGATGTGTTGCGGCTGTCTCGGATGGCACGCGTTGCGGTCGCGTCTGGGCATGAGGGTTGGGCCGCCATGGCCGCAAGTTTGTTGAGAGCGATGATGTGCTTCTGCTTGACCTTTTTCCCGTACTTCGATGTGAGCATGCTACCGGTGATGATGTGTGTGTTGCCCTTGCAGCTGAGTTCAGAAGCGTGCGTGATGCCTAGGCTTTTGAGGCAGGTGATGCTGGCGCTGACGACATCGTGTGCTTGAGAGCTGCTGGCCTGTGTGATGAGGCGGCCGAGTGTTTGGCACTCTTCATGGTAGAGAGGTAGCCCCTCTTCCGTGGCCGACAGTCCGGATATAGAGGCATAGACTAGCTGCCGTGCCCTAAGGGTGTGATGAAGGAGGGTGAGCATGCGGTGTCCTTGTGTGCTAGCCTGGGTACTGAGCCATGTGATTTGTTTGTGCAGCATGCTCCTCGATATGTGGGCGTGTGCCACATCTGTGGACTGGAGACTGTGTCACTCCGGGAAATCAAGGCCGAGACGGCAGTTTCCGCTAAGGCATACTGCGGTTAGCCCATCGCAAGGGCGACCCATCGCCGTCATTAACTCCGTCTAAATCGAAGTGGTTGAGCTGTAATCGCGGTTTCAATAAGTTGCGTAAATATTCTCCGCAGGGTCAGTGTCTGCGGAGGGTCACAGCCGGCTCATTTCCTAGGCATTTCTGACCCTGCGGAGGGTCACCGCCGGCTCATTTCCTAGGCATTTCTGACCCTGCGGAGGGCCACCGCTGGCTCATTTCCTAGGCATTTCTGACCCTGCGGAGGGTCACAGCCGGCTCATTTCCTAGGCATTTCTGACCCTGCGGAGGGTCACCGCTGGCTCATTTCCTAGGCATTTCTGACCCTGTGGAGGGTCACCGCTGGCTCACTTCCTAGGCATTACTTGCACATGTCTCAACGTTAACACAACTCGCAACACCTCGCTTAGGCACTACCAAACATACGTCTCCACGCTCAAACACTTCACAACAACTCGCAAAGATATAGCAAAGTACATGTCATCACGTTAAAACACCTTGTACAACCTTGACACACCTCCACAATACACATGTCTCGACATCCAAACACCCCGCAACACCTCACTACGCTACTCCTTAGCACATGTCTCGATGCACCATCACCCCGCGGCACCTCCCTACAGAAATGCCAAGCAAATGCATTGATGCACTACCGCCTTGCAACACCTTCATACAAGGTGACAAGTGACAACAACACCACACCAACAATAACACCACCACCACCACACCACCACACCACCTTGGGCATGGCATGACTAGAGTAGGCTGGCTGCTACTACTTGAGTGCGCTCCATGCTGCCCACCCAAGCCTGGCCTTTAGGGAGGGGGGAAGTAGACGGGGTGGCGGACTGGGAGGTGGTGGTGGTGGTGGTACAGGAGAGGGAAGGAGGAAGGGGCCGAAAGGCAGGAGGGTTACCGTCAAACCTTCAACAACAAGGGGTGGGCTGGCGGTTACTGCCCCATAGCACCCAACTCCTGGCTGCTGGGCCATGCTTGCTATGGGCTAACACCTCTAATCGGGCTGTGCTGGGCTCCAGGCTGGGCTGGGCTGTTAACCTTCAAGCTGGGCTGGGCTGGGCTGGGCTGGGCTGGGCTGGGCTGGGCGGGGCGGGGCGGGGCGGGGCGGGGCGGGGCGGGGCGGGGCTGGGCGGGCTGGGCTGGGCTGGGCTGGGCTGGGCGGGGCGGGGCGGGGCGGGGCGGGGCGGGGCGGGGCGGGGCGGGGCGGGGCGGGGCGGGGCGGGGCGGGGCGGGGCGGGGCGGGGCGGGGCGGGGCGGGGCGGGCGGGGCGGGGCGGGGCGGGGCGGGGCGGGGCGGGGCGGGGCGGGGCGGGGCGGGGCGGGGCGGGGCGGGGCGGGGCGGGGCGGGGCGGGGCGGGGCGGGGCGGGGCGGGCGGGGCGGGGCGGGGCGGGGCGGGGCGGGGCGGGGCGGGGCGGGGCGGGGCGGGGCGGGGCGGGGCGGGGCGGGGCGGGGCGGGGCGGGGCGGGCGGGGCGGGGCGGGGCGGGGCGGGGCGGGGCGGGGCGGGGCGGGGCGGGGCGGGGCGGGGCGGGGCGGGGCGGGGCGGGGCGGGGCGGGGCGGGGCGGGGCGGGGCGGGGCGGGGCGGGGCGGGGCGGGGCGGGGCGGGGCGGGGCGGGGCGGGGCGGGGCGGGGCGGGGCGGGGCGGGGCGGGGCGGGGCGGGGCGGGGCGGGGCGGGGCGGGGCGGGGCGGGGCGGGGCGGGGCGGGGCGGGGCGGGGCGGGGCGGGGCGGGGCGGGGCGGGGCGGGGCGGGGCGGGGCGGGGCGGGGCGGGGCGGGGCGGGGCGGGGCGGGGCGGGGCGGGGCGGGGCGGGGCGGGGCGGGGCGGGGCGGGGCGGGGCGGGGCGGGGCGGGGCGGGGCGGGGCGGGGCGGGGCGGGGCGGGGCGGGGCGGGGCGGGGCGGGGCGGGGCGGGGCGGGGCGGGGCGGGGCGGGGCGGGGCGGGGCGGGGCGGGGCGGGGCGGGGCGGGGCGGGGCGGGGCGGGGCGGGGCGGGGCGGGGCGGGGCGGGGCGGGGCGGGGCGGGGCGGGGCGGGGCGGGGCGGGGCGGGGCGGGGCGGGGCGGGGCGGGGCGGGGCGGGGCGGGGCGGGGCGGGGCGGGGCGGGGCGGGGCGGGGCGGGGCGGGGCGGGGCGGGGCGGGGCGGGGCGGGGCGGGGCGGGGCGGGGCGGGGCGGGGCGGGGCGGGGCGGGGCGGGGCGGGGCGGGGCGGGGCGGGGCGGGGCGGGGCGGGGCGGGGCGGGGCGGGCGGGCGGGGCGGGGCGGGGCGGGGCGGGGCGGGGCGGGGCGGGGCGGGGCGGGGCGGGGCGGGGCGGGGCGGGGCGGGGCGGGGCGGGGCGGGGCGGGGCGGGGCGGGGCGGGGCGGGGCGGGGCGGGGCGGGGCGGGGCGGGGCGGGGCGGGGCGGGGCGGGGCGGGGCGGGGCGGGGCGGGGCGGGGCGGGGCGGGGCGGGGCGGGGCGGGGCGGGGCGGGGCGGGGCGGGGCGGGGCGGGGCGGGGCGGGGCGGGGCGGGGCGGGGCGGGGCGGGGCGGGGCGGGGCGGGGCGGGGCGGGGCGGGGCGGGGCGGGGCGGGGCGGGGCGGGGCGGGGCGGGGCGGGGCGGGGCGGGGCGGGGCGGGGCGGGGCGGGGCCCAGCATGTCTCTAAACCGGCAGCAGCCCCATCCCCTGCCATTGCATGTGGCCCAGCAGCCAGCCTGATGCCTATTCTCCGCCCTTGGGCTCAGTAGTTACTCTTAAGAGGGTGCTGCCCAACAACAGCCTCACCTACAATCCTGCCCACTAAGCGTACTCACAGGCAGGTTTTACAGTAGCAGCAGGAGAAGCAACAGCAACAACAACGGGTGCAGTAATGGTAGCAGCAATCACAGAAACAGCAGCAACACTAGATGTAAAGCGCACTGGATTTCTCCTGCACCAGGCGATCCGAGCATCCGCTGGTCCAGCCGGTGGATGTCCCGGCATGGTCTTCCATGGCACACGCCGCAGTTCGCGCGCGCAGCTTGCCGCCGCCGTCTCCGTTACAGGTCCTTTTGCTGGCTGTCCCTAAACAGCTTTGCACCAGGCGATCCAAACGCTGCATGCCCTCGTCCAGCTGGTCCAGGCTGGCCTCGGCGTCTTAGACAACCCACTGTCTGCGCCCAGTGCATAGTTCGGGCAGCCGCGTCGGCCAGTCCAGCGGGACAGCTCACGCGGTCAGTACCAGCTGGCTAGGATATTCAGCGCCACTATAAGGCAGCTGCAGGGCCCTAGCCTATACCGGAAGCCTGCGCGCGGCACGGTATTGGCAAGCCAGGGCCTTGCAAGAAAGAGCGCTACACAAGAAGCTTGTGTCCAAGGAGTAAGAATGATGTGCCATGCTTGGTCGACGATATCTTGCTCTATCATTACACCAAAATGGCCAACAAGCGCGTATCGTACACAGAAGTCCCGCCTTCGTTCGTTTCTGATGCCGAGCTGAAGCCAGTTGTTTTCATCTCACTTCGGCAAGTGGGGTGAAAACCCACACGGATTGCAAAAGGGAGCGCGCGTGAGGCTCACTGTTGGCACATTTCACCGTTTAAACTCATAGTGTCCCCATATCCCAACAAACCGGAAGCATTGTGTATTGTCCGCTTCCGTGTCCGCCCAATGTCCCGGGCCCGGGTGTAACGAAGTATATATACCAAAATAGGTACTTCTCGTGCATTGGTATCAGTGGCTTCCAACCATGTGACCTAGTGGTAGAGTGCCCGAGTGGTGAAGGGGACTGAATAGCATCGTGTAGCCCCATCGTGTAGCTGCGTGTAGCCGTGTCCCCGAAATACAACTTGGTAACCCACATCGAACCCGCAAGTCCTAGTCATGTAGACACGCTCCCCGTATCCATACTAACGCATCGGCGTGCAAACTAGCCTTTTTGCCCGGAGGCGAGGACTCCCTCCCTCGCGGCCCTCGATAGTGTGCAACACTTGCACACTAGGCGACGGCATCGCACTGGTGATCGCGCTGAGACCACACCGGGGTGGTCGACGTGCGGTCACCACTGTACTGCGGTGAGAACTTGCACGACTTCGCACGACTGCAAGCCAACAGCCCGCTAGCAGCTCACCCGTCTGGCGTGCCCCGTGCCCATGTCTGAGGTACACACGGCCGCCCCGACTGCGGATGGCTTCACCACAGTGGGCCGAAAAGGCCCCATCAGCTACAGTGCAGCAGCCCGTGCCCGGACAGCGAGCACAGCGCCACAGCAGCGCAATGCAGCACAGCGCAGTGCACGCCGCCCGGCGGAGGTGCTGACCGCCATAGTCCTGCAGCAGCCCAGCGACACCCTCAAGGCCCTAGCTGCCTCAGTGGTGATGCGCAAGGCTACCCTCGTCCTCCGTGCTCACCACAGCCCGTCAGACATGGCGGTACTTAGGGAGCAGAACTTCTCAGCTGACCACTGCGCTAAGAGTGCGCTCATGGGCGCTAACCAGCTGCTCCCCGCTGCTCTGAAACCATTGCAGCAGGCCCGCTGCCCACCCCCCTTCATACAGCGGGCAGCTGATGGCACACCCCTCCGTGGGTCCGTGCAGGTCACCTTGGAGGGGCCGGCGGACAGCATTGCAGCCGTTCAGCAAGCCCTCCTCCATGACAAAGGGCAATTGGATTGTTGGATGCCCGCAGTGACAGCCAGCTACCCTTTGCAGCTATGCCGCGGTAGTGGCAAGGACATGCTGGAGTACCATCTCACCAGCATCACGTCAGATCAGTGCATGGCGCGCACAGCCCCAGCCATGATGCTCCGGCTGCTACAGCAGTATGAAACACAGCTGCATGGGCTGCAGGTGGCGTGGGTGGGGTGGTATGATGCCATCACCCACATTATTGAGGGGCGGGTAGATTGCAGTGGCACGGCTCTCCCCTCCGTGACAGCTGACCTGCCCACCGGGTGTGCTGGGCTGGTGGCGCTGACCTGTGGGGGCAGGCAGGCTCTCAGCCTCCCGGGCAGGGTCACCGTGCCTATCACGGCACCAGAGTTGGGCCTTACCATGCAATTGCAGCGGGCGCGTAGCAGGCTCACCCTAGCCCAGGCTGCAGCCCAAGCCACTGAGGACCTGCGTCCCTACTCCAACCTAGACCCAACCTACTGCCCCTCCGGCGGACAGGCTGACCCCCTTTGGACCCACCCCATTGCTGTGGTTCAGGAACCCACCGGCCCGGGCGTGGCCGAGGAGCAGCCCCCCCAGGACCCCCCCTTGCCTGCTGCCCTCATCCCAGCCTCGGCCCCACCCAGCACCACAACCGTGGAAGGTGGTATGCCTGCAGTGGCCCTGGGCACCCACCCCACCCACCCAGCACCCACCCCACCCTCCCACCCACCCATGCCGCCAGCCCAAACCTCACCACCCCCCGCCTCCAACTCTGACCAGCCACAGGCCCAGCCCCAGCCCCAGCCCCAGCCCCAGCACCCACCCCCAGCACCCACCCCCACCGCCCACCACCATAACCCCACCCCTGCGGCAGCCCACCCACTCCCTCATCCCCCCTTGGTCGCCGTGGGGGAGGCAGCTTCCTGCGGTGTAGCTGCAGCAGACGCCGCGACCCTCCCCACCGATAACCCACTGAGCAGTGCGGCCAATTGGGGGGCACAGCCTGTCACCGACACCACTGCCGCCGTCACCTCCGCCGCCGCTGGCCCCACCCTGACCCCTGCGCCCTTTGGCAGCCCAGTCTCACAGCAGCAGGACGGGCTGGCAGCTGGGGAGGCACAACCCGCTACCTACATGCCTTCCAACTCATACGCTTTTGTGGGGCAAGACTGTGACCGCTGTGGCCACCCGGAAAGCGAGCACTCGCCTCCCCTTGGCCTGTGCCCCGTCCCGGCCCGCACCTCCGGGAGCAGCTCCTATGGGGGCAGCTGTGAGGGTAGCGACAGCGATGAGGGCATGGGAGTGGGAGAGCGCACCAAGCGAGAGCGTGAGGTTGCGGGCTCCCCCCTCAGTAGCGATGCGGAAGAGGCCACCACCGCAGCGACCACAGCTGCAGAAGGGAAGGGGAAGAAGCAAGGGAACCGGGGGGGCAAGGGCAAGGGCAAGCGCCGCACTCCCGCCGGGGCAAAGCTTCCCCCGGCCGCGCGGGCAGCGCACCACCTAGACCCCAACCAGGTGCTGAAAGCTGACCGGGACCCCAACAGCCACATGTTCTATGTGCCAGACAGCCATGTGCGTGAGCCCCGCCACGTGACCCTGGATGGGGTCCACGGCCCTCGCCGGGGCGAGCAGCCCACCCCCCCAACCACATCAGCAGCAGCAGCCACAGCTCACCAGCAGCAGCGCCAGCCAGCCGCCCAGCCGCCCTCCCCCCCCTCTCTTGCTCCCCCTACCACCCTCACAAACAGCGGCCTCACGGCTACTGCCAGTGGGGAGATAGAGGGAGCGCCTCTACCCCGCCTCAGCCACCCGCTGGTTGGGATGGGCACGGAGGCGGAGGTCATGGTGGTGTGTGACTCAGCAGGTGGGCTTGAGGAGGTAGACCCCCCCCCATCTACCACATGTCACAACCTCGAGTAGCCAGCTTTGCCCCTGGTAGCCACGCCCCCGGCCTGCGCCTGGCCACCCATAACATTCAGGGCTTTGCCAACCGTGCTTCCAATGCCCAGGGTGTGTGGTCTCAGGGGTGCACCATCACCCACCGCACCAAAGTGCATGACCTAGTGTATCTGTGGGGGAAGGTCTTGAGGCTGCACGTGGTGTGCGTCCAAGAGACAAAGCTCAGCGGGGCTAGTAGGGCAGACAGCCACACCAGCCCAGCAGGAGTGGAGGCTAGGATCCAGGCTGCGGCTACTGACCTAGGCATCCCGGGGTACACGTGCTTCTGGGCCAACAACCCTACAGGGGCTAGCAAGGGTGTAGGAGTCCTAGTGCGCTCTGACCTCCTGCATGCCGGCCAGATCACCATGCACCCTAACAATGTCCACCCCGAGTGTGATGGTCGCAGGATTGCTGTTCGCTTGACCTGCTTTGGCCATGCTCTCACGCTCTTGTGCCTGTATATGCCTTGTGAGGGTGCTGGCCAGGTTAGGTACCTTCAAGAGGTTGTCTGCCCCTGGGTTCAGCATCACTCCCGGCCCAGTAGCCACATAGTGTTGCTGGGGGATATGAACATGGTCTTTCACGGTGCTAGAGACTGCCTTCCTGGGTGGAATAGGAGCTCCCGTGAGCATCACAACCCGGGAGGTGAAGGCGCTACTGCCCACCGCCAGTCCACCATCGCTGACTTCACCGCATCAGTGCCACAAGCCATGAACACCATGCTCACCACTCACAACCTGATAGATTGCTACCGTCATAAGCACCCTACATCCCACACCTTCTCTTGCTTCCACTATGCACGTTGCCGGTTGCTTGATAGGATCTTCGCCCCTACTGCCCTGCTACATTTTGTAGAGCAATGCCACGTGGACTGTCGCACCGTGTCAGATCACAGACCAGTAGTCATGCACATTAGGCCGGGAGCAGCCCAGACCCACAAGGGCAACCCCTTCCCTCGCCACCACATCCACTTTCACAAGCATGACGTGCTGCTGCAAGAGTTTCAAGGGTGGGCAGCCTCGCAAACTGCTCTAGCCCCTAGGGGTGATGACATCATTCAGTGGTGGCCTAGCTTCAAGGCTGCCCTAGGCGATATGATCAGGGTGTTGAACACTAAGGCTAGAACTCTGCAGGAGACTCCTGGGACTCATGAGGTTCAAGAAGCTGATAGAGAGTTGGTTGATGCCATCCAGGCCTTAGAGCTCACAGCAGGTAGCACGGCGCACAGTTTGCAGCGGGTGGTGGAAGCTAAAGCCAAGTATGTGAAGGCCCTTGCAGCCCATTCCACGCCTGCTGACCTGAGAGCTAGGTGGCAGTGGTTGCATGAGGGGGAGCGGGCAGCTGCCCATTTCAAGGGCGTGCTTGCTCATGCTAACTCCTCCTTGACCGCTGTCCGCACACCTGGGGGGGGGTTAGCCACCACCCCCTCCTCCATTGCCTCAGTCCTGGTAGCCCACTATGCACGCATCTCTGCTGACCCAGTGTGTGACAGTGAGGCTGTGCAACACGTGTTGACTGCTGTTAGGACGCTTGCCAACCGAGTAGACCACGACTTGGCCAGTCAGGCTGGTGCACCACAAGTGTCATGTGAGGAGGTTAGGATGGCTTGCAAGCACATGGCACCAGGTTCTGCCCCAGGCCCTGATGGTCTGCCAGTCAATGTGTGGCGGGTAGGGAGGGGTTGCTTGCAGCCCCTGCTTGCCCTTCTCTTCACAGCCATAGGCAACACGCACACCATGCCGCACATGTTCACGTGGGGGGCGGTGTGTCCCATCAGCAAATCAGGGGACGCCACCTCACCAGCCAACTACCGGCCCATCACCTTGTTGAACACTGACTATCGTGTCCTGGCACGGGTGTTGAATGCCCGTTTGGTGGGTGTGCTTGCTGACAGCATAGGCCCAGAACAGTCAGCTTTCCTGCCTAATAGGCTTATAGGAGACAACATCCATTTCCTGCAGTTGCTCCCGGCGGCCTTGCGCGCGCAGCAGGGCATGCCAGGGTTGCCTCATGCAGCAGCAGTGGCGTTCATTGACTTTGCCAAAGCTTATGACACCAT
>JASKMD010000015.1:9001892-9073776 GCA_030144725.1 Haematococcus lacustris
ACCCTGCGGAGGGCCACCGCTGGCTCATTTCCTAGGCATTTCTGACCCTGCGGAGGGTCACAGCCGGCTCATTTCCTAGGCATTTCTGACCCTGCGGAGGGTCACCGCTGGCTCATTTCCTAGGCATTTCTGACCCTGTGGAGGGTCACCGCTGGCTCACTTCCTAGGCATTACTTGCACATGTCTCAACGTTAACACAACTCGCAACACCTCGCTTAGGCACTACCAAACATACGTCTCCACGCTCAAACACTTCACAACAACTCGCAAAGATATAGCAAAGTACATGTCATCACGTTAAAACACCTTGTACAGCCTTGACACACCTCCACAATACACATGTCTCGACATCCAAACACCCCGCAACACCTCACTACGCTACTCCTTAGCACATGTCTCGATGCACCATCACCCCGCGGCACCTCCCTACAGAAATGCCAAGCAAATGCATTGATGCACTACCGCCTTGCAACACCTTCATACAAGGTGACAAGTGACAACAACACCACACCAACAATAACACCACCACCACCACACCACCACACCACCTTGGGCATGGCATGACTAGAGTAGGCTGGCTGCTACTACTTGAGTGCGCTCCATGCTGCCCACCCAAGCCTGGCCTTTAGGGAGGGGGGAAGTAGACGGGGTGGCGGACTGGGAGGTGGTGGTGGTGGTGGTACAGGAGAGGGAAGGAGGAAGGGGCCGAAAGGCAGGAGGGTTACCGTCAAACCTTCAACAACAAGGGGTGGGCTGGCGGTTACTGCCCCATAGCACCCAACTCCTGGCTGCTGGGCCATGCTTGCTATGGGCTAACACCTCTAATCGGGCTGTGCTGGGCTCCAGGCTGGGCTGGGCTGTTAACCTTCAAGCTGGGCTGGGCTGGGCTGGGCGGGGCGGGGCGGGGCTGGGCGGGGCGGGGCGGGGCGGGGCGGGGCGGGGCGGGGCGGGGCGGGGCGGGGCGGGGCGGGGCGGGGCGGGGCGGGGCGGGGCGGGGCGGGGCGGGGCGGGGCGGGGCGGGGCGGGGCGGGGCGGGGCGGGGCGGGGCGGGGCGGGGCGGGGCGGGGCGGGGCGGGGCGGGGCGGGGCGGGGCGGGGCGGGGCGGGGCGGGGCGGGGCGGGGCGGGGCGGGGCGGGGCGGGGCGGGGCGGGGCGGGGCGGGGCGGGGCGGGGCGGGGCGGGGCGGGGCGGGGCGGGGCGGGGCGGGGCGGGGCGGGGCGGGGCGGGGCGGGGCGGGGCGGGGCGGGGCGGGGCGGGGCGGGGCGGGGCGGGGCGGGGCGGGGCGGGGCGGGGCGGGGCGGGGCGGGGCGGGGCGGGGCGGGGCGGGGCGGGGCGGGGCGGGGCGGGGCGGGGCGGGGCGGGGCGGGGCGGGGCGGGGCGGGGCGGGGCGGGGCGGGGCGGGGCGGGGCGGGGCGGGGCGGGGCGGGGCGGGGCGGGGCGGGGCGGGGCGGGGCGGGGCGGGGCGGGGCGGGGCGGGGCGGGGCGGGGCGGGGCGGGGCGGGGCGGGGCGGGGCGGGGCGGGGCGGGGCGGGGCGGGGCGGGGCGGGGCGGGGCGGGGCGGGGCGGGGCGGGGCGGGGCGGGGCGGGGCGGGGCGGGGCGGGGCGGGGCGGGGCGGGGCGGGGCGGGGCGGGGCGGGGCGGGGCGGGGCGGGGCGGGGCGGGGCGGGGCGGGGCGGGGCGGGGCGGGGCGGGGCGGGGCGGGGCGGGGCGGGGCGGGGCGGGGCGGGGCGGGGCGGGGCGGGGCGGGGCGGGGCGGGGCGGGGCGGGGCGGGGCGGGGCGGGGCGGGGCGGGGCGGGGCGGGGCGGGGCGGGGCGGGGCGGGGCGGGGCGGGGCGGGGCGGGGCGGGGCGGGGCGGGGCGGGGCGGGGCGGGGCGGGGCGGGGCGGGGCGGGGCGGGGCGGGGCGGGGCGGGGCGGGGCGGGGCGGGGCGGGGCGGGGCGGGGCGGGGCGGGGCGGGGCGGGGCGGGGCGGGGCGGGGCGGGGCGGGGCGGGGCGGGGCGGGGCGGGGCGGGGCGGGGCGGGGCGGGGCGGGGCGGGGCGGGGCGGGGCGGGGCGGGGCGGGGCGGGGCGGGGCGGGGCGGGGCGGGGCGGGGCGGGGCGGGGCGGGGCGGGGCGGGGCGGGGCGGGGCGGGGCGGGGCGGGGCGGGGCGGGGCGGGGCGGGGCGGGGCGGGGCGGGGCGGGGCGGGGCGGGGCGGGGCGGGGCGGGGCGGGGCGGGGCGGGGCGGGGCGGGGCGGGGCGGGGCGGGGCGGGGCGGGGCGGGGCGGGGCGGGGCCCAGCATGTCTCTAAACCGGCAGCAGCCCCATCCCCTGCCATTGCATGTGGCCCAGCAGCCAGCCTGATGCCTATTCTCCGCCCTTGGGCTCAGTAGTTACTCTTAAGAGGGTGCTGCCCAACAACAGCCTCACCTACAATCCTGCCCACTAAGCGTACTCACAGGCAGGTTTTACAGTAGCAGCAGGAGAAGCAACAGCAACAACAACGGGTGCAGTAATGGTAGCAGCAATCACAGAAACAGCAGCAACACTAGATGTAAAGCGCACTGGATTTCTCCTGCACCAGGCGATCCGAGCATCCGCTGGTCCAGCCGGTGGATGTCCCGGCATGGTCTTCCATGGCACACGCCGCAGTTCGCGCGCGCAGCTTGCCGCCGCCGTCTCCGTTACAGGTCCTTTTGCTGGCTGTCCCTAAACAGCTTTGCACCAGGCGATCCAAACGCTGCATGCCCTCGTCCAGCTGGTCCAGGCTGGCCTCGGCGTCTTAGACAACCCACTGTCTGCGCCCAGTGCATAGTTCGGGCAGCCGCGTCGGCCAGTCCAGCGGGACAGCTCACGCGGTCAGTACCAGCTGGCTAGGATATTCAGCGCCACTATAAGGCAGCTGCAGGGCCCTAGCCTATACCGGAAGCCTGCGCGCGGCACGGTATTGGCAAGCCAGGGCCTTGCAAGAAAGAGCGCTACACAAGAAGCTTGTGTCCAAGGAGTAAGAATGATGTGCCATGCTTGGTCGACGATATCTTGCTCTATCATTACACCAAAATGGCCAACAAGCGCGTATCGTACACAGAAGTCCCGCCTTCGTTCGTTTCTGATGCCGAGCTGAAGCCAGTTGTTTTCATCTCACTTCGGCAAGTGAAAACCCACACGGATTGCAAAAGGGAGCGCACGTGAGGCTCACTGCAAGCCGTCTACGGAGCGACCACCTTTTTGACGAGCAGCGATGCTCGCTCATTCGAGCTACCATTTCGGAGGGTGAGACCGTACACGTGGTGGACCACGCATGCGTTTATTGCTACGAGGTCCCAGGTAAGGTGAGTGGGCACGGGCGTCAGCCTAGCATGACATGCCTGGTTGCTTGCCATCTAGGCCTGCAGACTGAAATAACATTTTTGCAACACAGTTACCCAGCTCGCTGGCGGTATGGTGACAGCCAGGCGCTGTACTCGGCAGCCATTGTTCACCCACGCTATAAAATGTTGCAGTTGCTGTTCAGCCCTGCCCAGTTCAGGCAAGCAGAGCAGGTCCTGCCTCGGCTGGTGACTCTTGATGGCAGCCGAGCAGACCGGCCAGTGCACCCACTCCAGCTCACCTCGCTTGATTTATGGCCAGGCTACGTTGCGCTGCTAGCTGCTTAGGGCTGCTGACGCAGGCAGATTGAGATGAATAGTATGTACCGCCCCAGCCGGTGCCTGACTAAGTGCTGACTAGGTTTGGGGCTCCTGAGTGCTCTGCTCCTGGTGCTTTTGTCCAACTGACTGCTCTGTTCAATAAGGCTGTTGTGGATCTGCGTGGATGTCACCACAGAAGGCCTGGCCACCAGTGCAGGACAGGGTATGTGAGGGTGATGCTTTTGTCGCAGGGCAAGGTCTCTTGGATTACGCAGCTGGTGGTACACTCCGATTATCGCCACAGGGGTGTGGCCAAGAAGCTGTGTCGCATGGCATGGCCAGTCGAGCAGTTCTACGCGGTCGGTCTAGTCACCTCTCATCCCTACGCAGTGCGTGCTCTGGAACGTGCCACGCAACGCACGTGCAACAGAGCAACCATCATGCCAGCGGCGCGCGAGCTGCTGTCGCAATGCAACATCCCATACGTGCTAGATAAGGCGTTGTGCTTTGAAGAGGGCCGGTGAGTGAGCTGTCCTGTTGCTACCTGCCCAGCACTGAAACTACCTCACTACTCTCTGCCCCTTGCACCCTTGACCCTGACCATGGCCCCGACCCTGACCCTGGCCCCGACCCTGACCCTGACCCTGGTCCTGACCCTAACCCTGCTACCCTGCACCTGGACATCATGGGGGCAAGGGTGCAAGTCCCTCACGGCAGCAGGTAGTGTGATTGGCAGCATCATTGTGTGAGCCCATGCAGCGTAACCATATGTGACACCATGGGGTGTATGGTATGAGGGGCGCAACTCTTGAACTGCCACCCTCATCTGTGGGTGTGCAAGCAGGGTGAGTGAAGCGCGGGGCCAAGGGATGTGTCTTCCGTGGCCTGTGTGGCCCACACCTGCCAGCACACGGGAGGCAGTGGCAGAGAACTGGCCAGATGCCAAGGTTTTTTTCTTGAAGTGAAAGGGATTAACAGAATAACAATAACAGCAACCTGCATGAGGCAGGAGGCTGCCCCACAAGCTGCCCTCCATAGCCTCCTAGCTGGCACTGCTAAAAAATACCTAGGGACGAAGGAAGAGGAATACCGTTGATCCCATAGCACCATTGATCACAGTAGCAGATGTATGGCTAGCTTATTGTGGTTTGTCAGCGATGGGTGTGTCAAGCTGTGTTCTCTCATGCTCGTGTCATCCGCGCCTGCATTAATATGTGAGGCAGTGACAGCAGTGGCAGAGGAGTTGCGGAGGAACCACTTGCATGGGTAGGGCTGGTGCAGTGCCAGGGGGCTGGTGCAGGGCTAGGAGGCAAAGATCAATGGTGCGTGCATATGCTGTTGAACAATGTAGGTTGTTGGCCCACACTCACACTGCAACTTGCCTGGTGTGATGTGTGCAGGTGTCTTATCGACACACAGTTTTTTGTAGATCACACCGATGTGAACAACATCCTTGCGACGACCTTGGACACGGAGTGGGAGCTTGGCGGCCTGGAGGATGGCAAGGAGTTCTTCGCGTTCACGTTTGCTGCCTCGCCCACAGTGACTCATGCTTGCCTGCCTTTGCCCAGCTAGTCGAGCATCCGATGCACCCGGTGCGTCCGTTGACGTGAAGCGAGTGCTTGTCGATGCGTATCACCATTGCACGCCTGGATGCCCTAACCGCGGCCTTCGCCTGGGCGCCTTCGGACGTCGTTGAGCCTCTTACTGTCAGATGTAGTCCCCACACCTCACCTAAGCTTCAACATCTAGGCCTTTTGTTCACGATGAGCTGTTTCTCAGTCATGTCAGACAGGCCCTGAGAACGTCTGTCGCTCGCTACACCCTTGGATGTGCCTGCCCATGATGCGCCTACCCATGTTAGGGCCCCCTGACTGCCCTAGCTGGCTCTCAAGGCTCAGCTAACCTCAGCACTAATGGCCTCGCCTCAGACCATGCAGGGTAGGTTGCACCTGCATGGTGCAGGGCAGGGCTGCAGCTTGTGTCAAACAGCATGTGTGCGTCCCCTCATGCATGGACGCAGTTCAGCTAAGCTCTGGGCTCTGGCTGAGGTAGGCAGCGGTAGCACACCCCTCCCCACCCAGCCATGCTCGACATAACCAGCCACGGCGGGCAACCAAACCACTCTTGGCCTGGGGAGTTAGTACCTGGTTCCAGCACTGACACTTGTGCCAGTACTGGCACTTGGGTTAGTACTGGCACTTAGGCTAGTACTGGCACCTAGCTAAACCACCCTTGGCCTAGGGAGTTGGTAAAGTGAGTGTAGCAGGCAGGCGGATTTTGCGGCTAGTATTAGCAGCTAGTGGTAGCAGCCAGCCAGAGATCCCACTCCAGCCATGCCCATCCACACACCACGATGTGGCCCAGCCCATCCCTCTCCCAAGGGGCCAGCAGCCAGCCAATCAGCCAACTAGCCTAGCATACAGGTGCTTGCCAGCCTTGCTTCATGTGCAACATGGCATAGCTATATCAGGCAGGAGCGCAGGACCACGGTGCAGCATTGCGAGAGTATTTGCATGAATACTCGTAGAAACTAGCACACGCAAAGTTCAGTATTTTGACATGAAACTTGGCACATAGCATTTTTACAACATTGTAAGAGTTATGGTGAAAATCTAAAATCGAGGAAAAATCGGGCTGAGGAGATACAGAGTTGTCAGTACTGACAGACCCCCAAGTCAGTGCTGAGTGACCCACTTTCAGTGCTGACTGACCCGTTTTAGTGCTGCTAAGTTGAATTTCAGTGCTGACTGACCAACATTCAGTGCTGACTGACCCACTTTCAGTGCTGACTGATCCATTATCAGTGCTGACTGACCAACATTCAGTGCTGACTGACCCACTTTCAGTGCTGACTGATCCATTGTCAGTGCTGACAGATTAACTTTCAGTGCTGACTGATTAATAATCAGTGCTGACTGACCCACTTTCAGTGCTGACTGATCCATTATCAGTGCTGACTGATTAATTAACAGCGCTGACTGATTAACTTTCAGTGCTGACTGACCCACTTTCGGTGCTGACTGATCCATTGTCAGTGCTGACTGACTCACTTTCAGTGCTGACTGATTGATTATCAGTGCTGACTGACCCACTTTCAGTGCTGACTGATCCATTATCAGTGCTTACTAGTTGTCAGTGCTGACTAGTTGTCAGTGCTGATAATTTGTCAGTGCTGACTAGTTGTCAGTGCTGACTAGTTGTCAGTGCTATTAATATGTCAGTGCTGATAATATGTCAGTGCTGATAATTTGTCAGTGCTGATAATTTGTCAGTGCTGATAATATGTCAGTGCTGATAATTTGTCAGTGCTGACTAGTTGTCAGTGCTGATAATTTGTCAGTGCTGATTATTGTCAGTGCTGATAATTTGTCAGTGCTGATAATTTGTCAGTGCTGATAATTTGTCAGTGCTAACTAGTTGTCAGTGCTGATAATATGTCAGTGCTGATAATTTGTCAGTGCTGATAATATGTCAGTGCTGATAATTTGTCAGTGCTGATAATTTGTCAGTGCTGATAATATGTCAGTGCTGATAATTTGTCAGTGCTGACTAGTTGTCAGTGCTGACTAGTTGTCAGTGCTGATAATTTGTCAGTGCTTACTAGTTGTCAGTGCTGACTAGTTGTCAGTGCTGACTATTTGTCAGTGCTGACTAGTTGTCAGTGCTGACTAGTTGTCAGTGCTGATAATATGTCAGTGCTGATAATATGTCAGTGCTGATAATATGTCAGTGCTGATAATATGTCAGTGCTGATAATTTGTCAGTGCTGACTAGTTGTCAGTGCTGATAATTTGTCAGTGCTGACTAGTTGTCAGTGCTGATAATTTGTCAGTGCTGACTAGTTGTCAGTGCTGACTAGTTGTCAGTGCTGATAATATGTCAGTGCTGATAATATGTCAGTGCTGATAATATGTCAGTGCTGATAATATGTCAGTGCTGATAATTTGTCAGTGCTGACTAGTTGTCAGTGCTGATAATTTGTCAGTGCTGACTAGTTGTCAGTGCTTACAAGTTGTCAGTGCTGACTAGTTGTCAGTGCTGATAATTGTCAATGCTGACTAGTTGTCATTGCTGATAATTGCCAGCTCTGATAATTGTCAATGCACTCCTACAATTTAGTCCCTGCGTTTGTCCCTGCGTTCTACCGACGTTGTCCGATCGGGCTGAAATTTTGATAGATGGTAGTTTGCAGAAAATAAAACATATTTTTCAGAAAAAATATTTTGAAATAATCAAAGGCGGCTGCGCTGCGGCCCTGGGGCGTACGTGCAGGGATAAGTGCGGGGATAGGTTGCGGGCCACAGCGCAGCAGCTTTTGGATTTTTCCAAATATTTCTCTCGAAAAATATGTTATATTTTCTGAAAACTGCCATCTATCAAATTTATAGCCCGATCGGACAAAGTCGGTAGAACGCAGGGACAAACGCAGGGATTAAATTGTAGGAGTGTGCTGATAATTACTTGTGCTGGTAACTGTCAGTGCTGATTATTGCCAGTGCTAACTAGTTGTCGGTGCTTATGATTGTCGGTGCTGATTAGTTGTCAGAGCTGTTATGGTTGCAAGTGCTTACTAGCGGTCAGTTATGAATGGTTGCTAGTGCTGAATGGTTTCAAGTTGTAAGTATTCTGCGCCATCCAGTTCTGATCCGTGTTATCTATGTAATAGATATTCATTACCAATCCGTTCCGTAGTCCTAGCCCTAGCCCTGGCCTTGACCTTAGCCCTAGCCCTAACCTTAACCCACCCTCACATTGTCCCTAAGCCCAGCCTCAACCCTTATCCTAACCCACGCTCGTATTATCCCTTAGTCTAGCCCTAACCCTAACTTTTACCCTAGCCCGTCACTTGCCCTACCCCTAACTTTTACCTTAACCCTTGCTTAGCCCTAGCCCCAGCCCATCACTAGCCCTAGCCCTACAAACATACAGTAATAAATGGGAGGCTGTCGGTACTGACAGGCGTTCATTAATTTCTGAAAGACTGTATGTACTGACAGGCCATCTGGCAAACGTTACCGTCATTCAGTACTAAAAAGCAATGTGTATCAAAAAGTCAAAAATCACGATCATTCAGTACTGAAAGGTATTCAGTACTGACAAGAATTCAGTACTGACAAGCAGTCAGTGCTGATAGGCATTAAGCCTAGGCATTCAGCACTGAATGACAGGCACACGGTATCTCATCAACCACTGGGATTTGAATTTTTTTTCCAAGTGCGTTGGCTTGCAAATGGACAAAGGAAGCCAGCCAGCTAAAAAAAAGTACCCTTAGGTGGCACCAATAGTGCCATCTTTTACACGAGTGAAGATTACCAACCCCATATTGGGGCCACCTGACAGTAGATCTGGGCTGATCTCCGTGTTTGGATAAGAGTGAGGTTGTATTCTGAGGTACTACTTACCGTAGTCTCCCTTTTGATTCCCGAGGCCTCGGAAACTATAGTCAAAATATTTTTCCCGAGCCATATTTTCCATTGTTTCAAGTCCCCCAATGGCCAAAGTACGCCTAAAGCTAGTTTTGAGAACTTCTTTGTGCATGTAAATAATCAAGCCTTCCGCCCCATTAATCTCGCATCATGCCGCATCATGCCGGTGCGTGCGGCAGGGTTGTGGCCTCACGCTTCTTCATCACAGCCGCTTGACGGTTAAGAGACATTTAGAAGCGTTGTTCATCGTGCATAAAGGAGCTCGCGGTGCAGATTACCAGCTGCGCAGGCGGCACTGATGCACAAACTGGTCCATTTCTGGCACTTTCGTCAAGGTCAACTAATTGTTTGACTACTTGCCGAAAGACCAAAAAAATACATTACGGTTGGTTGTATTCTGGGCTTTCCTCGGGAATGCGCCCTAGCCCGGGCCACTACTGGCCAATATCACAAAACCGGGCCGCACGTGGCAGAGCACATTTTATACAGAGGATCCGCGGGGATTAAGGTAGGTGAGGTTGTTGCTGAGAGTGAAGTTTTTGAGCCAGCTAACCAGGTTGAGTTCCAGGCTGGCTGATGGAGCTCGTAGAGAGGACGCGGCTGGGATCCAGAGTGCAAGAATCGTGTGCCGTGTCATGTCCTAATGTGTGTGTTGTCAACATGTGTGAAAACAATGATCAGGTCACAGCGAAATCAGTAGGCGCGTCACCCATTACTCATCATGTTGCGAGCAACCGCCACACGGTTCGGTACACCCCCCAGGACATGGCTCCGACACTTGAAGCGGGGTGAAGCCATCATCACGATGATTTATGTCTTGAGCCCACCCCTGCCGCCCACTGGCGTCCCCACCCTCACTACAGGCCACATCACCCAGCCGTAGGTCAAGTTAGTGGGTATTGAGTAGGCCAACCCTATCAAGCAACAGTCCCCACCCAGCTCAAGGCCTGGCCGAGGCCCCTCAGCCCTCTCCCCCAGCTGCTGCTCCTTGAGGGGCAGGGCATGTAGCGCGCAGCAGCTGGTGCTCACGCTGGGCTGGCTGCACACTACTGCCAGGCCCAGCCCAGCCCTGCCAGCTGATTGTGGTAGTGGCCAGCCATGCATGACCAGCCCCATGCTGAAATTATGCAACCTCATCTTCAGGCTACTCATCTCAGATGCACCACCACCACCATCTTCATCGTCATCACAACCGCCGTTCACACCCAAACCTTTAGCAGGACAGCTGGGCACCACACCCACGCAATTGCGCACCTTCAAGAGCCCCTGCCACCTACTCTGCCACTGCTGCTGCTGCCCCTTTGACTGGCACCAGTGAAGCTCCCAAACACCAAGCACAGCAGCTCCACACCACAGCCTCTGCTCTGGCTGCAACCTGCTTTAGCAATCCTGGCAGCAGCATTGCACCGCAGACCCTGGCAGGCCACGTGTGCATCGCTCCAGTCACACTGAGCAAAGCCTAATGAGGCACCAGAGCCGGGTCCCCAGTCCCGTCCATCTTCTTGTTCACACTGTCCCTCCTCCTGGGCGGGAAGCCAGCAGCCCCGCCTTCAAACCCGGGCACCATGCTGGGCACCGGGTCTGCCCAGTACTTGAGTGCTTGCTTGACCCCAGGCAGGCGGCGGAAGTTTGCAGCCATGGTCCTTGGTAGTGGCTTGAGCCTGCGCAGCCTGTCCAGCGCGGTGCTGCTCTTGTAGTGGCGGTGGCTGTTGCGGTTGGCCTGCTTGTGCCACACGGTGCCGTTGCGGTCCATCACAAACCGACCCTTCATCCACCTGCAAGGGTGAGGCAGCGGCCAGCAGCAGGTCAGACTTCAAGTCATCGCATGCAGGGAGCGCCTCTGCCACCTGCCTCTGCCACCTAGCTCCTGTTGTCCCACCTGCCCACCACCCACCTCCTGCCTCTGCCACCCCAACTGCCCACCTCCTGCCACCTGCCCACCTCCCACCAATACTTCAACCTGATGGCTGTCATGGCAGCCGTAGCGGTGGATTTGGTGCACGTTGTTTCTGACATTTGCAGAAAAACCCAACCCCCTTGAAAAGGAGAGTGGCCAGGCAGCCTAACGGCTGAAGCGGTTTGAACCCACCATAAGCATCCACCATATGACAAGGCCAGTGAGTACAAGAAACACCTCTGCTTGATATGCCTTGGCCCCCCGGTCACAATCACCCACACAGTGAGCGCAATGCCGTGACACAGTGCAGGGGAGCACTTGCATGCAGGGAAAGCCTCCGCTACTTCAGCATCTTTCCCCCTTTTCTTGCTGTGTCTAGCTTCCACTGAGAGGTAAGGGCCAGGGATCAGGGAGATGACCTCTAGACAGGCCAGTGACTGCCCTCCAGAACTCCTCTGCTCCCTCTACTGCTTGTGTCCCCTCTCTGCTCCTAGTCACCCACACTGTGGATTTTACCTTGCCCCCTTCTGACCCTACTGACCTGCACTGTGCGTTCCACCTAACCCTGCGCCCCCTCTCTGCCCCTATTGACCTACACTATGGATGCAATGCTGTGACAAGGTGAAAGGGCTGGCACAGCCTCCAGCTTTGAGCAAGTCTGCCTCTCCTGCCCCCTGGCCCCTGCTGCTGTTTGATTGAGCTGGTGGTCAAAGCACCTAGAAACGAGGCCGGGGTGAAGCGTGGAAGCATGGGCAAGGCGGTGCATACGAGGTTGAGACGAAGGTGTATTGAGTTAACACAAGGGTTAGGCAACAGAAGAGTAGAGGAGGGCAAGGAGAGGCAGTGAGAGGCCAAGGAGAGGCACAACGGGCCAAGGAGACTGTGTGGACAGAGCAAGTGACAGATTATGCAGCAGCACTCACTCATACTCCGGCTGCCAGGTACTGGTTTTGGCCCGGTACTTCTCGTGTGTGTGGATCTGTAGATTTACTGGGCGCTGTGGGGCTGCCCAAAGTTGACGCACCCACTGCAGGTTACTGCTGCTGCTGCTGCTGCTACTACTGCTGCTGCTGATGATGTTGCCGCTGTTGCCACTGCTGTCACTGCGCCTGTGCAAGCCCATGCAGCTCCATGGCTTGGCCTGTTGAACCGAGTTGTGTCGCCCCGTGCAGTGAGGTAAAGACGAGGTGAGTGAGCGGTGCGCAAGGAGCTGGCCGCAGGGCCGCTCGCTGACGGTGGGGGTCCAACCTGCTGACAACCGCGAGGAGGTACTTGGTGGGAGTTCTGCAGTGATACAAAGCAGCAGCCGCTGCATCGTCGGTGTCTCTGTCTGCCGGTGTACGGTCCGGCACGCAACCAAACATACTAAACCTTGTCCATGTGCTTATCACCAAATACAGCGGTGCAAGATGAAGAGGTCTACAACCTATGACAACCAATAGTGTGGTCCGGTGATGGGAAGCCTAAGCTGAAAATGTGCTGTATGCACGTAGGCCCTTCAATTCAACAGTAAGGTCAACGGTGGCGTTGCTGGCCTTTGCTCGTGGGTGATGTTGCAGTGTGCCTTAGTGACGACGACCAGAGCTTTCGTATGGTGATTTGGGGACAGGCGACGATTTGAACGGTGGAACTTTCTTATCTCTATCTGCCTGCCTCCGCCCTGGAACCATGGCACACTTCCCAGACGAATTCTTCTAGTATTTGTCAGCGCCTTCATCACACAAGCAGGTGCCAGCACTGGTCCGCACACAAGACAAGTCCGCAGGTGAACGAACTGTGATTGTACACCCATGACACGCCACAGGGGTGTCCCTGATCAGAACTCGTGATAGCCACAGACACAGGTGACATGACAGCTACAAGATGTCTGGTTGTTGAGGTACTCCAGCTCCACATGGCATCACAATGAATGGATCGAGCTGAAGAAACATGCCACAGGCCGCATGGGAGCATGGGTCGAGGCGTTTCATGCTGATTGCCATAGATAGACGGGCTTGCGTGGGGTCTGCAGTCAGCTAGGCAGCCTTCGTAGCCGAGCGTGCCGAGGGCGTCCTGACGCAGGGTCTGATGCAGGGCTTGACGCAGGGTAACCGTTTAGACCCTCTGCCCATGCGTGAGCTCCTTCCTAGAAAATCTGACCTACTCCTGTTCCTAGTCATCATCTGTTGTCTAGCTGTCTTGATAAGTTTGCTACCATTTTGAGATACACTTTGATTCCCCTAAGTGTATCAGTCGAGTGGCCATCCAAGCTAATCCTAGAGGTGCTCACTCAGCTCCTAATCATCGTCATCGTCTATGACAATGACGTCATGGGTCTTGGAGGCGGGGTTGCTTGGGGCGGGAGGTGGTCTTCTGCACACACAGCAGGCAGCACGCCATCAGGCCAGGTGAGCCTTGTGCTGCAAAGTGTTGCAACCAAACTAGCAATACCCAGACAGGATGACACACAAGTGGAATATAATTATGGCAATCCCCGGACAGGATGATACGGGTGAGCAGTAGCTAGCACTCCCTTTCACTTCACCAAGATGACTGATGATGGTGGTGGTGGTGACGAGGATGGTGGTGATGATGATGGTGATGATGATGATGATGATGACACAACTATGCAGCAGCCAGCAGTTCCCCTGACACCTACCTGATGAGTCTTGACCAGGCTATCTGGCACATTCCACACCTGTCTGTACACCCCCATGGGGCCTACTTAGGCAAGTCGACCCCATGCCCTGTGGAGGTACAATGATATGAGTGAAAGTGTAATGTCATTCTTACCACCGCACGCAATTGGAACAAGCAACAGCAGCAGCACCTGCATGTACCTTGACACAACATAACACAACATGAATGCATCACTTTGCACATTTGTGGAAGTACATGCTTGTGGCCAGATCCCCAGACCGACATGCCCATGCAACCATGCAAGCTCACCCATGCATGCCATGTCCTTCAAGGCGGGAGTCAGGCGGAAGCTGGACGATCGGTTGAAGCACCCATGTGGCTGAGCCCCTGCTCTGACTCATGCTCAGGTCCTGTCCTGCATGCTGCTGCCCCGCTTGCTGCTGCATCACAAGCTGCTGCCCGTTGTGCAGCTGCCATGCCTGCTGCTGCCCCCCCTGCAGCTGACCCAGGCCCTGTGGCCTCGCCTCCCCCCCAGCCAGCCCCGGCACCCATACCAGCATGTGCTGCTGCCCCTCATGGGGCCCACAGCCAGGGATGTGGATGAAGACCGGCTGCTGGCCCATGGCAGGGAGCTGCAGAGCACCAGGCTGTACCTGCACCAGCTGCTGGGGAGTTGGCTGACCGCTGGCTGGTTGCAGCACTTGGGGTACTGCCTGCATGCCCACCCCCTGTGAGTGGAGGTGGGGTGGGTGGGCGTGGGTGGGTGGCTGGAAGGGCCACAGAGGGGGCTGCTGCTGCAGGGGGATCGGGGACAGCTGACCTTGGACATGGCCTGTCGCAATCACTGCTGGCTGTTGTGGGGCTCGTTGCTGCATCAGAGGCTGCTGCAGGAGCTGCAGGTCAGGTTGATGCCTAGTTTGGTTGAAGTCAAAGTGAAAGATCTGCTGCTGCTGGCCCCGCTGCTGCTGCTGCTGCTGCTGCTGCTGCTGCTGCTGCTGCTGCTGCTGCTGCTGGGCGCCTGGGTGGCTGCTGGGCTGTGTTTGAATGACAAGACGGGGTGGCTGGGCAGGGGGCTGTGGTGGCCCCAGCGCGAAGGGGGGCAGCGGTTGCGCTGAGGGTAGGCCTGGACGTGAGCCTGAGGCAAGTTGGTGTGGGTGTGGGCTGGTGGAGGGGGGCAGCCAGCCGGTTGAGCCGTTTGGCCCCTCTTCGTGCTCTACCACATGCTGCTCCTGCTGGTTCTGCTGCTGCTGCTGCTGCTGTCGCTGCTGGTCCTCTTGTTGCTGCCGCTGCTGCATTTGCAGCTGCATTTGACGTTGCTGACGTTGTTGCTGCCGCTGCTGCTGCTGCTGCTGCTGTTGTTGCCGCTGCTGCTGCTGCTGCTGCTGTTGTTGCTGCTGCTGCTGCTGCTGCTGCTGCTGCTGCTGCTGCTGCTGCTGCTGCTGCTGCTGATGGATCAGCTGCTGATTGGATGGCAGCTGGGGGCTTGGGTGAGCCTGAGCATCCGACTGCTGCCGCCTGAAGACCGGGAGCAGGGGCTGGGTAAGCAGGGGGAGGGCAGGGGGAGGTTCAGGGCACCCTCTCACTGGCTGCTGCACCCGAGATGCCTGCTGCTGTTGCTGCTGCTGCTGCTGCTGCTGCTGCTGCTGCTGCTGTTGCTGCTGCAGGGAACTCTTCACCGCATTGCTGAGATCGGCAGGGGGAGACGAATCTGCATCCCCCCCACCAGCCCACCCCCCCACACCACCCACTCCACCCCCCCCACCCCCCACCCCTCCCCCCTGTTGTGACATGCCGACCGCAGATGTGTTGAGTTTGGCAGGGTTGGAAAGGCCAGACCCTCCCCCACCTTGCCACTCCATGGGCTGGACCATGGCCTGACCCGCTGCAAGGGCAGGGGCAGGGCCAGGGCCAGGGCCAGGGCCAAGGGCAGGGGCAGGGCTAAGGGCAGAGCCAGGCTCGAGGCCAGTGTCAGAGCCCGACCTGAAGCCAGGGCCAGGGCCAGGGCAGGGTGCCAGGGCCTTCCTGGACACTTCTTTTGTCACGATCACATCATCCTCATCCTCATCCTCGTCCTGGCTTCTCACACCTTTGCTGCTTCTCTGCCCACCTCCTGGCCTGGAAGCGCTGGCTGCTGCTTCGGCTGCCTCCGCCGCCGCAAAGTCCTGCTGCTGTTGGACCCCCTGCTGCTCTTCCACCGCCTCCGCCCGCCCCGCATCCTCCCCTGCAGCCATCCTTGATGCCACAGCCTGTTCCTCGTCCCCAGCTTCTCCCCAGCTTCCTTGCATCTCATCCTCAGCTTCCTGCCAGCTGCCTTCCATCCCCAACCTTCGCCTCTTCTGCACTGCACCTGGTTCGAGCATCACACCATCTCTTAGCTGAAATTCCGGCGTGAGATGTGTGTCCCACAGACCACCCACACCCCCTTCCTGCTGCTGCCCCTCCCCTCCCCCCACCTCCCCTCCCCCCCTTTCAGGCCCCTCCTCCAGCCCCTCCCAGGCCCATTCCTGCCCTGATCCACAGCCAGCCAGCCCTCTCCCCCGCCCGCCCACCCCTCGGCCCTGGCCCCCCCTACTGACCCGCCCCCTGCCCACCAGCGTCGGGCCCCCTGCCCCCCCGACCGCCCTGCTCTTCCTGTACGACAAATAGACACGAGCCGACATAGCCTTGCTGGGCAGCAGCGGCTGGGCTGCTATGTCTGAAGACCGCGTGGCTGCCAAGGCCCGGGGGTTCCGGGGGAGGAGCTTGGGCCCGCTGCCCCTCGTCCTGGCGGCCCGAGGCGGCCTGGGCCTGGGCCTCAAGGTTGGCCCCACGGCGTCCTGGGGTGGGGCGGGGGCAGGGGGGGTGGGCAGGGACAGCAGCAGGGGCGGGGGGCTGGGTGGGGACATCAAGGCAGCCGCTGACGCCAGCAGGTCCATGGCGGTGCTGCTGTGGGGGAGGCAGTCGCCAGCCAGCCCGTTGGCTAGGTCCAGGGGCGGGTGCAGGGGCGGGTGCTGGGCGGGGTCCAGCTGCCATGGCTCCTGCAGCCCTGCCCAGCCTGCCATGGTTCCCGGGAGCCATTGCATCAGAGGCCAGAGCAGCCCAGGAGGCTGACCATTCACACCTTGAGGTGACAGCTCTAAGAGGTCAAGGGGGGTGGGGTGGGTGGGGCTGTCCTGGGAGGAGCAAGAAGGAGGGAGAGGAGGAGGGGACCCCTGCTGCTGCTGCTGCTCCAGCTGCTGTGGCACCTGCTGCTTCTGCTGGCCCTTACTGGCTGGTGCTGCTGCTGCCGGGCCTGAGGAGGAGGGGGCACACACCCTGGCACCTGCTGCAAGCAGGGAGGATCCAGGTAGCCTGTCACCTGTACCCATCACCCCCTCCTCCCTCTGCCTTTGAAGTAAGGCTGGGTTGGAACGGCTGGGCTGATGGCTGGGGCTGGGGCCAGGCTGTGAGGAGAGTGGTGAGTCATGAGGGGATGGGCTAGGGAGGGTGGGAGGGCAGGTGGGGGGGAGAGCAGCAGCAGCAGGCCTTTGGGTGCCTGCTGGGGGCGGAGGCAGGGGGGGTGCTGCAAGCATAGCTGCGGGGTGGGATGGACCGCCAGGGGCATCTCCGGCCCCTGCTGTCTCTGCTACTGCTGCTGCTGCTGCTGCTGCTGCCGCTGCTGCCGCTGCTGCTGGCTGGCTGGAGGAGATCGTGGAGCAGGGACAGGGGCAGGCAGCAGGGTAGGTTGGTGGCAGGGGGAGGTGGGGGGATGCGGAGAGGGGGAGGGTGCTGGCGTCAGGGGCAGATAGGGCGGCAGAGTGCAAGGCACATGGGGCCACAGAGGTCCGGGCAGGGCTGGACCTGGGCAGCAGCCCTCTCACTGATGCTGGAGCAACGGAGTCAGGGCCAGCTGCTGTCGCTGCTGCTGCTGCTGCTGCTGCCACCCCTCCTGCCAAAACTGACGCAGCTGCTCCTGAGTCTGGGGCTGTATCTGCTGTTTGCCCAGCGATCTCCAGACGAGGGCCAGTGCGAGGTGCATGAGGGCCCTCCTTCCTTTCCACCCTGACCCTTGACCCTGACCGTGACCTTGACCCTGGACCAGACCCTGACCTTGACCCTGACCCTGACCTTGGCCGTGGCTCTAGCCCTGGCCCCGAGCCTGGCCCTGACCCTGACCTCACACCCTCTAGGAACACGAATTCATCTGTTCTGAGGCGTTTGAAGTGAAGATCACTGGGTTCAGCCCCAGACTGCGTGCAGTCGCCCAGGGACCCTTGCCCTGCCCCTGGCCCCTCACAGACCAGCCCTGTGCCTGGCAGTGGGCGCAGTGGTGTTGTCGGGGCAGAGGGACCCCCTGCCTGCTGCCTGCTGCCTGGCTGTTCAGGTCTTGCTGCGCCGGCTTTGCCTGACTCGCACCCAGAGGCCCCATGGCAAGCGGCGTGCATGGTGGCGCTTGCATGGGCTGCATGGGCGCATGGAGGGGGGGAGGCTTGGCTGCAGTCAGCAGACTCACCCAGGCCAGAGGTGAGGCCACTGGCAAGGCAAGCCTGTGGGGTGGCCTCGCTGGCTGCTGACTGGGCGCACCTGGGGGAGGTGGCGGGCCGGGCCTGAGGGTGACACCCCCTGCTGCCCTGCTGCCCCATGGCCCTGCTAACACGCTGCCCTCCACCACCACCACCACCACCCCCTCCCTCACCAGCTCCCCCCGGTGTGCTTTCACTCACACTGCTGCCAATAGCTCCTCCCTCCCCTACCGTTTCCCCCACTGGCACCACAACCCACCCCTCCCTTGCCACAGCCACGTTTGCAGTATCCTGGCTTTTTGAGTCGTCAATAAGCAGCGTGTGCAAGTCCACAGGGCTGTCCCCAAGCCTCTCACAGCCCCTCCCCCCAGCCTCCCTCCTTCCAGGGCCCCGCACAGCCGGCTGACCCAGCCACAAGCCAGGCATAGGACCAGGAGCTCCCACCAGTTCCCCCGCTCCTTCCTCCTGCTGCTTGATGCTGACAGGGGCGGAAAGCAGTTGGGGAGAGAGGGGCAGAGGGGCGGCGGGACTGCCGGGCAGGCTGCTGGCTTGCCTGCGGTTCTTTGTGCTGGCCAACACCCTGGCAGCAGCCTGCAGACGGGGCAAGAGGTGGGCATCAGGTTTTGCTGCACAGGGTTTGTGTTAAGGTTGGCTTTGTACTCGACTTTGGGTATGGGGTCAAGGTAGAGTGGGCCGCTAATCCTGCCCCTGAGGCCCTGGTCCCAACCCCTGCTCACAAGCCCTGCCCTTACTCCAGCAACCCTGACACGGGCCATTGCTCCTGGCCCTTCCCCTGCCCCTGGCGCTGCCCCTGCCCCGGCCATTGGCCCTGCCCCCAGCCCTGCTTCAGCTCCTGCCCTGCTCCCCCTTCCTCTGCCTGCTGCCTCCTCACCCTGCTATTAAGCGCCTTAGCCTGCTGGGTGAGGAGGGCGTTGCGGCGCGTCAGCGCTGCTATGCGGTTGTCCCTCTCCAGCAGCTGCTCGTGCTGGAGTGCCAGCTCAGCATACAGCTGCGGCCAGGGCCAGGGGCAGCGCTGCAACGATGTGATGAAACCAAGCATGCAAAGTCCAGGGCTACGATGCATGCTTGCATGTCATGACATGTGGGTCAGAAGGCAGGTATAGTCACACAACCCTTGCCATGCCTGCAGCTTTGCGCTGTCCCTCCCTCCCATCCTCCAGCCACCCCTGCTTATACCACTTCTTCAGCCCCCGCCTTGCCCTGCTCCCCCAGCCCCTAGCCCTGCTGCCTAGCGCCCCCTGCCCTTGCAGCCCCTGCTGCCTTGCACCCGCTACCCAGCCCTGCCTTGCGCCCTGCTGCCCTGTGCCCCGCACCCCCGTCCCTGCCCTGCTTCCCTTGCGCCTGGCCCCGCTGCCTTGCACCCTGCCCACTACCCAGGAGCTCACCGAGGCCATCATCTGCAGGAAGTAGTCGCGGCCATAGTCAATGAGCAGCTCAGTGTCCTGGGGCACGGCGCAGGTGGTGATGATGACCAGGTAGGGCTCGTCGCGGCCCTTGCGGTTGTCGCGAACCTCTGCAGAGTATGGCCAGTGAGAGGGCCTTAGGGCCAGGAGCCAGGTCAGAGGGTGGCCGGTGAGGGCCTCAGGGCCAGGAGCCAGGGCAGGGGGACCTAGGCAGCTGCTGTCAATGTGTGCAGCGGTCAGCGGGGCCTGCAGGTGCTTCAGGTGGTGCAGTCAGCCAGATCAGACTGCGCGTCAGTCGCTGTCAAGCCACCCACCAATCAGCCATCAAGCTGCTTGCTATGCCTGCTGCCTCTTTGAGTGTGCTCCCTATTTGAGTGTGACCTGTGCGCAAGGGTGCGGCGTTAAATCCCAGTGCTACTGCCCCGGCCCCTAGCCTGCTGGTGCCTCACCCCCAAGGTGAAGGCAGTGTGCCGGGTCCCCACCACGCACCAAGGTAGCGTGCATTCAGGGTTGGGCTGCGTCGCGGTCTTGTCAGGTCCTGATAGTGGTTCAACTCTCTCATGTCGTTGCCTAGCTCTGTGGCGTCTACTACCAGGAGGTTCTCCTTGCCCCAGCTGCTTATTTGCATGGAGTACCTGTGCATGCATGGAGTACCGGGGCACTGCTTGCATGCACAGTTGTAAACATTCAGGTCAGGGTCAGGGGCATACACGCCCATGCATGGTTGGAGCCAGCACGCCTCCATGCAGCCCAGCTGTACGCCGCCAGGGAGAACAGGTCCTGGCCAAGCAGCTAATTTCCCTGGCACCTAATCAGCTGTCGCCAGCCACCAAGTCAGAACAGCACATGGAGCACACTGCCACCAAGGGTCTAGTGATGTAGCTGCCACCATAGTGGCGGTCACACCTTCAGCCCTCAGACTCCCACAATGCCCACTCTGCTGTCCAGTGGCAGAAAAAAGAAAGAAAGAAAGAAAGAAAGAAAGAAAGAAAGAAAGAAAGAAAGAAAGAAAGAAAAGAAAAGAAAGAAATGAAGGAAGGAAGGAAGGAAGAAAGAAAGAAAAGGAGGTGGGAAGGAAGGAAGAAAGAAAGGAAGCAAAAAGAAAGGATGACTAGGCCCTCGCCGTTGGGTGTGCATGAAGGGATGAGAGTAGCCTTGAGGCACAGGGCCCTTGCTACCCTCCTACCAGAGACAGGGTCAGGGTGGGGGGTGGGGGGGAGGTTGACAGGCTACAGAGCGCACCCAGTGGCCATGTGAACACCCTCCCCCCAACCCAATCGCTCACTTGAAGTAGTTGCACTTTCCCAGGGCCAGGGCGTTGAACTCGTCGTCAGTCCTGGGGAAGTGGGTGCAAGCAAAGGGAGGATTTGAGGAAGGCTGGTGGCCACACAGAGCCAGGCAGGACAGCTAGCGGAGTGAGGGAGGGCCGTGTGGGTAATCATGCTAAACCACAGTGCAGTGGCTAGCAGGTGGTGCACCATGATCCCTGTTGAGAGGGGAGGAGATGTGGCTGGGTAGGAGCGGGGGGGCGAGAAGGGGCAGATGGCTAGGCAGACGGACAAGGCAGGTGGGTGGTGTGCTATACCCCCATCTCGTCATGTGGAGTTATGAGTACAAGGCACATGGCTGTGTGGTGAGTGGGGTGTCATGACTCATAGGTGTGTGGCGGATAGGAGGGAGTGGTGAGGCCCAGGAGCACCGCGTCTGCCTCACCAGTATTTCCCGGTGTACACTCCCACTGCCTGGTACGCCTCAAAGTGCCTGCAGGCGGTTGCATGCCAGCAGCGACAAGCAGCAGGAGCAGCAGTGACGCCCCCCTGTGGCAGGTGTGGCGGACTATGCTTGGTTGGGTGTCATGGCTTGCGGCATTATCACGGCCCAGCACCCTGGTGCTGCTCTGAATGTGGCCGTAGGTGCCTCACTGGACGTCCAGTGTCATGCCTGGCTGCAGCACCACAGCTTAAAGCTACATCTCTGCACACAGTGCTGGCAGGCTGTTGGCATGCCGTGCAGTTCAACGCACACTGTGCTGCAGGCCTTACTCCATCACCAGCTGGGCTTCATGCCCACGTTTAGTGTGCTGCAGGCTGCCTCTCCTACTCTCTGCTTGCTGCGATGGATGCTGAACGACCAATCAATGTGGCATTTATGCTTCCTACCCGTGTCTCTGCTTTCGTTGGGACAGATTTGCCTGGCTGCCCGCTGGCTTGCTTGGCTGGCTTCTAGTTGCCTTGTTAGGCCGCCCGCTGCCCTGTTTGGCTGTATGTTTCTTTGTTTGGCCACCCGCTGCCATGCTGGGAGCTGGCTGCCCTGGATACAAGGCATGCACCATCATGCTTGAGGGCAGGCAAGGTCAGGACCTGGTAGGGGATGAGCTCACCAGCCCTCAACTGCCCAGCACATGCCTGGGGACTTAGGTTAACCAACACTTGTCAAAACCTCAGACCTTGAATATAATGTAGGGCTAAGCAGGTGTAGATACTGGCAATGCTATGCGGCCTACCTAGCCGCTGCCAACCCATCCCTGCGCACCGCTTAGTGAAGACGCCACACGTGCTGAGACGCAGCCCTTTGGCACGGCGCACATGGTGGCTGTCGTCTTTGATCGGTCGGGCCTCTGCACTCATGGGCCTGCCTCCCAGCAGGTCATCTATCACCTGTGACTTGCAAACAGATGCAATGGTGTACATGGCCGGTATTGGACATCAACGTCTGAGCTCGCCTGTTTTTTGAGCTAGCGCGCCCCGTACGACTTCTGCTCACAGACCTGCGTCACGCTCTTCCGCAAGGCATCTCTAGCAGCGTCATCCCTGGCAGACACGTCCCGGAGCTTCTCCACCCTCTCCGGCAATATCACGCGCAGAGGCAATGCTGAAGTATCGCGCTGAAGGAGCCACGCTTTTACACCTTCAGAGTGCACAACCGTGCAGGCATGATCTAAATAAATAGAGTCTGGCGTACAACCAGGCATGAGGCGCACATGCGTCACACAGGGAGCTCGTGCAAGTGAACCAAGGCAGTACAGAAACGATAAAGTGCTGAGTGTGATACTGTGACGTATGAGTCGAGCGCTCCCGTACGAACCTAGACGGCTTGCTCAAGCGATGACATATACCATGCGCCCTATCATCGACGGCGGAGCGCTGACTTGCAAATGCTATAGCCAACATTTTCATCTCCAACTCAGTCTATCTGTAACCACCCACACTGATGCTTTCCAACATAGCATGTGGTTAGGCTTCCGATGATTGTTTTGATGACTTCTCCAAACTTGAGTTTAAGTAAATTGTCGAAATGCATTTAACAGCAAAAAACTTGATAGACCCAAACTGCTGTGTCTGTACACAACGCACCTTCCACCTAACATCGGAACACAAGGATTGGACGAGCAACTCAGAGGCAGGAAGCTTGTGCGACTGTCGAAGCTTGTGCGTTCCAGAAAGCTGAGCGACGCAGCAGCATAGAAAGGAAAGCAAGCCCGGAGAGCAACCGACCGCCGACAAAACCGGCTCTCGCCGTCGGGCAAGTGCAAGGTAAGTGTGCAGTGAATCCCTGCGACTGTGCCAGTCGCACATCAGCACGCACAACTGCTAATGCCCTTGCCATTTTCAGGTCATGGGGCGGCCAAGCTCAGGCACAGTAACCCCTAAAGCAAGGAAGGCTGGGCAAGCGCGGCTCTCAGGCTCGAAGAGCGTGGGCAAGCTGCCTGTTCAGGGTGGCATTTCCAAGCCAGGCCGTACCCCCACCACCCCAGCAGGCAGCAAGTCAGAGCGCAAACCAGCGCGACCCACCACACCCCAAGCCAACGGACACAAGTCTACCGCTGCATCTGCAGCTGCGGCCAAGTCAGCCAAGGGCACAAAGGGAGCCAGTCTTCCTTCCAGCCCATCAGCGGGCTTAGGGGGCTTCTCAGACCACAATGCCAGCTGGCTGAAGCCCAGCCCTAAGGCCGCCCCTGGCCGCTCCCATGCCCCCTCCCACAATGGCAGTAAAAGCGCCCCCGGCACCCCTTCTAGGGGCCCAGGGGGGAAGCTGCCTGCTGCTCGGGGGGGACAGGGGTCGGGCAAGGGGGGGAGGGGCCCTGCCGGCAGCCAGTCAGTGGGTCCTGGAGGGCGGGGGGGCCTCAGGGCTGGGGGGGCAGCGGGGCATCGACAGGGTCAGGGCGTCAATGAGCTCAAGCCTGGCGCCAAAGCTGGCTCAGCGGCTGCTGCTGATAGTGCCGGTGTTGTGGCGGTGAAGGCTGGGCAGAAAGCAAGGGGAAGGGCAGAGGAAGAGGATGAGGAGGGGGGGGAGTCTGAGGAGCTTGAGTTGATGGGAGATGAGTTTGACAGTGATGAGATGGCCGCGCTGGGAGGGGGTGACAGCGACGACGAGGCTGGCGAGGGGGAGGAGGAGGGGGAGGAGGAGGGGGAGGAGGAGGACGAGGAGGAGGGGGAGGAGGTGATGGAGGAAGGGGAAGCTGCTGCGGCGGCAGCAGCTGGCTTGAGGCTGCAGAGCAAAGCCGCCCACAGCGATCTGCTGGGCAGCAGTGATGATGACGGAGAGGGCGGGGAGGAGGGTCTGCACCTTATGGGTAAGGCAGGGCCCTGGCGGCAGGCAGGCAGCATGGCTGTGCTGCCAGCATGGCAAACAAGTGTTTGGAGCGCAACAGCTGGATGTTGTTGTGACCTGGTGCACTTAGGGTGGCTCATGGCTCCCATGCCATGACATGCGTCATGGAGAACATGCGTCATGGAGAACAAGGCATGGGGTTGCACAGGCATGGGGCAGGCGCCTAGGTGTTGTGGTGGCCTGGTGCACCCAACCCACAGTGGGTCAGGGCAGGGCAGGGCAGGGCAGGCCAGGTGGTCAGAGGGCTGCCCTCCCCAGTCCCCTGCCCTGGCTGCCCTGGATCCACACCCCCTCTCATGGCGCTGGGTAGGTAGGTGCTGCCAGCATGTGCACCCAGCCATGCTTCCATGCTTGTCATGCTCTCGGCACCTGTCAACCCCCCTCCTCCCCACCCTCTCCGTCTAGGGCCTGGTGGAGCTGCTGGGTGCCTGCATGGGGCAGCAGTCTGCCTTCGTGCATGGCTGTCAACGCCTGGCACCTGGCCTGGCTATCATCCACCCCTCCCTCCCTGACCGCAAGTCGCAGCAGTCTAGGGCCTTGTGGGGCAATGCTGGTCGTGGCTGGCTGCCTGTCACAGATGACAGTGAGGGGGAGGAGGAGGAAGAGGGGGAGCAGGGCAGCTCAGGGGGCGAAGATGAGGGCGAGGATGAGGAGGAGGAAGATGAAGATGACATGACTGAAGCAGAGCGCCGCACGCTTGCTCTTGATCGCTTCAAGTGGGTCCTGCAGCTGTGCCCCGCTGCCACTCACTGTACTCACCCACGCTGGCCATGGCACCCCCGCAATAGGGGGTGCCTATTTAGGCAACCCCCTGACGTGCTTATTTAGGCAACCCCAGACAGCCCCACCCTTACTGTCCTGCATCTGACTGGCCAGAACGTGTCGGGTCGCCTCAGCAGGCTCTGCCATATGCCACCTTGCTGTTTTCTTGCCAATGTACTTGACGCCTTGATCAATTGCTGCCTTGCTGTTTGCCTAACAATGAAGCTGCCTGCCAATCTGATCACTGATGCCCTGCCTGCCCTGCCTGCCCTGCCTGCCCTGCCTGCCCTGCCTGCCCTACCTACCCTACCTGCCTGCCCTGCCCGCCTGCCCCCTCCCCGACACCAGGAGCCAGCAAGTGAAGCTTGCAGCACAAGAGGCAGCGGACCTGGCTTCAGGCAAACAGGACATGGCCATCAACATCAGCGACACTGCGCTGCTAGAGGGGCAGGTGGGGCAGGCAGGAGGCGGGGGGCAGAGGGGGGGGCAGGCAGGGGGCGGGGGGAAGAGGGGGGGCAAGGCAGGGGGCGGGGGGAAGAGGGGGGGCAAGGCAGGGGGCGGGGGGAAGAGGGGGGGCAAGGCAGGGGGCGGGGGGAAGAGGGGGGGCAAGGCAGGGGGCGGGGGGAAGAGGGGGGGCAAGGCAGGGGGCGGGGGGAAGAGGGGGGGCAAGGCAGGGGGCGGGGGGAAGAGGGGGGGGCGGGAAACAGGGGGGGGGGGGGGGGGGAGGTGTGGAGGGGGCGGGTGCGGGGCAGAGTGGTAGGGGAGAAGGGTGGGGGGGGGGGCAGGTGGGAGGGGAAGGTAGGGGGGTAGGGGGGTAGGGGGGAGGGGCAGGTGGGAAGGTATGTGAGAGCGTGCTTGGGCATGAGGTGTGCACCTTCCACCCAGGTCCTCTTACTGACCACTGCGTGGTGTTGCAGGAGGTGAACGCTGCGGGGGCGCCTGACCTAGCGGCTGCCCAGCGGCGCATCAAGGAGGTGGTGGCGGTGCTGGAGAACTTCAGCCAGAGGCGTGACCCGGCTCGCTCCCGCACCGACTACTTGAACACGGTGAGTACAGCGTACAGCGTAGTGAGTACAGCGTGGTGAGTACAGCGTGAACACGGTGAGTACACGGTGAGGACAGCGAGGGGGAGGAGGAGGAGGGGGGAGAGGGAAGGGGGGAGGGGGAGGGGAAGAGAGAGAGAGAGAGGGGTAGGGAGGGAAGGAAGGAGGGAGGGAGGGAGGCGTGGCATGAGGGGAGGGTAGGGGCGGTGCAGGTAGGGGTGGGAGAAGGGAGGTGCAGGTAGGGGCGTGAGGGGGGAAGGGGAGGGGGGGGGGGCGGGGAAAGGGGGAGGGGGAGGGGTAGGGAGAGGAGGGGGAGGAGGGGGTTTAGCTGCAGCCCCAAAGTGTCAGCTGCAGCCAAAGAAACCAGCAGCAAGACTGAAAGCAAGTGGGGACAGGGACAAGGCTGGCAGCTCCATTGTCAGCAGGCAGGCCATGTTGACATGTTGACCGTTCCTGCGTTATGGCAGACTAGGCCAGGCCAGCTGGGCTGGGCTGGGTAGGGTAGGGTAGGGTAGGGTAGGGTAGGGTAGGGTAGGGTAGGGTAGGGTAGGGTAGGGTAGGGTAGGGTAGGGTAGGGTAGGGTAGGGTAGGGTAGGGTAGGGTAGGGTAGGGTAGGGTAGGGTAGGGTAGGGTAGGGTAGGGTAGGGTAGGGTAGGGTAGGGTAGGGTAGGGTAGGGTAGGGTAGGGTAGGGTAGGGTAGGGTAGGGTAGGGTAGGGTAGGGTAGGGTAGGGTAGGGTAGGGTAGGGTAGGGTAGGGTAGGGTCGGGTAGGGTAGGGTAGGGTAGGGTAGGGTAGGGTAGGGTAGGGTCGGGTCCCGGCTGCTGCTCCTACCCACCCCACAGGCAGTGAGTGCTCCAGCTAGGAGGTCAGCTGCCTGAGGCTTGGCCCGTGCAGGCAGGCAGGCCATAGACTTGTTGACCCTTGTCACCAGGCCCTTGTCCCCAGGCCCTGGGCAGGCAGGTCCCTGCAGGCCTGGCCCCCTTTCCCCTTTCTTCTTTTCTTGCTGCTGGTTCTGTGCCTGCAGCTGGCAGGCTGGCAGGCTCAAACAGCAGCTGGAGGGGCAGCAGCAAGAGCAGGGGCGAGGGGGGCGGGGTCAGCAGGGTGTGGAAGGAAGGAGGGGAAGGAAGGAGGGGAAGGAAGGAGGGGAAGGGAGGGGCAGGTCGGCCTGTCCCCAGCTCCTGGCTGCGGGTGGTGGCTGCAGCTGCGCCGTGACCTGGCGGCGTACTACGGCTACAACGAGTTCCTGCTGGACGCCCTGCTGGCCCTGTTCAGCCCTGCTGAGGCTGTGGAGCTGATGGAGGCTAACGAGGTGAGGCAGGGGGTAGGGGCCAGGGGGCAGCGGCAGCGGGTAATAATCACCATCACCATAATCACCATCACCATCACCATCACCATCATTATCACCATCATCATGGCATGGCATGGCATGCGCCTGTCAGTGTTGCCTCATCACCACCTTGCCTCAAGACCTTCAGAAAGCGTTCAGAAAGCGTGTTCAGGTTCAGAAAGCGTGTGGTGGCTGTGGGTAAGTGGGTAACGAGTTAAGCAACAATGTTTGACATTGACCATGCCCTTGCCCCTGATGTCAAGTGAGTAGAGCATCCAGGTTGCTGTTTAGCTGCATACACACAGACACTGAGGCAGACACTGAAAGGCTTAGAAAGGGGGTGGTGGCTGGTGGGAATGGATGATAAGGTGGATGAGGTGAAGGAGGGGAGAGGGGGGCAGAGACACGGGGGTGGCTGGGGCGCATGCAATGGGTAACGAGGTGGATGAGGTGAAGGAGGGGGAGGCGGGTGCATCAGTGCTGCAGGCACATAAACTCAAACACAACCTTGCTTGTGCCTAGGATTCATGCCACAGGTTTCAGAATGAAAGTAGGTAAGCACCATGCAAGCATGCAAACATGCAAGCATGCTATCAATGCAATGAGGTTCATCAGAGTGTGTGGTGGTGGCTCCTGCTAAAGCCCAGCCGCTTGCTGCTGCTGCTGCGACCCTGCCCCTACCCCTGCTGCGACCCTGCCCCTGCCCCTGCCCCTGCCCCTGCTCTCCCCCTGCCCTGCCCCCCAGGTGCCCCGGCCCCTGACCCTGCGCTGCAACAGCCTGAAGGTGCGGCGCCGCGACCTGGCCATGGCCCTCATCAACAGGGGCGTCAACCTGGACCCCATTGGGCCCTGGAGCAAGGTGAGGGCCGGCAGGGGCAGGGGCAGGGCAGGGGCAGGGGCAGGGGCAGGGGCAGGGGCAGGGGCAGGGGCAGGGCCAGGGGCAGGGGCAGGGGCAGGGGCAGGGGCAGGTACAAGGGCGTCAAGGGTTTCAGGGGCTTCAGGGGCTTTAGGGGCTTTAGGGGCTTTACGGGCGGCATGTTTTCACTAGGTTCCATGATGTGTTTCGTAGGTAGTGCCTTTAACACCCTGCTGCTTTACCTAATGATGACGCCATGGCTTGCGCCCTTGGCCCTGCTGCCCTTGCCATTGCCCTTGCCCTGCCGCCCTGCCATGACGCACATGATGAGTGTGACGTCTCTGCTCACGGGCTGACCTTGGTCCTGCTGCCACTGCTGGTGGCCTGGCTGCAGGTGGGCCTTGTGGTGTACGACTCCAAGGTCCCCATTGGCGCCACTCCAGAGTATATGGCTGGGCACTACATGCTGCAGGTCAGGGCCATCCCCCACCCCCCTGACCTGCCTGCCTGCCACTGCCACTGCCACCACTGCTACCATGTCAGGTGACAGCTTGGAAGGCAGGCCTGACCTGCCTGCCCTTACAACTCCGACCTGCCTGCCTCCCCTCCACCTCCACATCCAACCCACTGACCCCTGCCACTGACCCCTGCCACTGCCACAGCCAACTGCCACAGCTAACTGCCGCTGCCACTGCCAAAGCCAACTGCCAAAGCCAACTGCCTCTTCTGGTTGCCTCCCAGACCTTCCCCTGGCCCCTGTATGCCCCTGTGTGCATGGTCTTCCAGGGTGCCAGCTCCTTCATGCCCTGCATGGCTTTGGCCCCACAGCCCAACGAGACAGTGGTGGACATGGCCGCTGCCCCAGGCGGCAAGACCACCTACCTGGCCGCCATAATGCGCAACACAGGCTTCATCTTCGCCAATGAGCTGAACAAGGACAGGTGGGCAGCGGCTGGGCTGCGCACCACAGGGGCTCAGGCTCAGGCTCAGGCTCAGGCTCAGGCTCAGGCTCAGGCTCAGGCTCAGGCTCAGGCTCAGGCTCAGGCTCAGGCTCAGGCTCAGGCTCAGGCTCAGGCTCAGGCTCAGGCTCAGGCTCAGGCTCAGGCTGCACACGCGCCCTAGCCCTACACCCTGTTGCTTGACTGCCGCCTGCCTGTTTGCTGCTGCAGATTGAAGAGCGTGACAGCCAATCTTAGCCGCATGGGCGTCACCAACACCGCAGTGTGCAATTATGATGGCAGGGAACTGGTCAAGGTGAGGGCAGGCTGGGCAGCGGGAGCAGGAGGGGCAGGAGAGGCAGTAGGGGCAGCAGGAGCAGTAGGGGCAGCAGGGGCAGGATGGGGAGAGATGAGGGAGGTGGGCGCTAAAACCATTTGGGTGGCCGGGCATGTCAAGGTCAGGGAGCAAGGCAAGGGCAGAGACAGATCAGTGTCCAGCATCGCACAACATGGCACTGCACACCGCATCCCATCGACATCCCGGTACACAAACAGTCTGCAGCGGCCAATGATCTGCAACTCCTCATCAAAACCTGCCTGCCCACCCATCTGCCTGCCCACCCACCTGCCTGCCTGCCTTCAGGTGCTAGGTCCCAACAGCGTGGATCGGGTGCTGCTGGATGCGCCCTGCAGCGGCACAGGCGTGGTGAGTGCCACGCAGGGGTCTCAGCCTGCGCACTTCAGTGCCGTGCAGCTTCCATCTAGGTGGTGGGAGCAGTCCGCGCCCCAGGCAGAAGCTACTCCCTTGCCGCTAGCTCCTACGCCGGAGTCTTCCTCTTCTTCTTCTTCTCCTTCTTCTTGTTATTATTACCACTATTATTGTTATCACTATTATTACTATTGTTTTTAATAATGTTATTACCGTACTCTCTCTTTTGATTCGCGTCCGCGAATGGTTTTTTTGGCCTCGCGAAATCGCGAACGAGTAAACAATGTGATTTTTGACTCAATCGCGAGGGTTGGGTTAGGGTTAGGGTTAGGGGTAACAATTGTTTGACTTGCATAAATATCGATGCGATGCACCGCATTGGTGGTCCGTGGCATCAGTGCCAACGACGCGGACGAAAATTTGCAACGCCAGGTTGACCAGCACGATGAAATGCTCCATCGAAGGGCCGGGCAGACCTCGCAAGCTATCTAGCATCGGGCTGCTGCTGGCCCGAGACCCTGCCGCGTCGCCAAGCACGCCTCCTCCTCCCAGCCGAACCGGCAGGTCGCATGCAAACTGGTGGCACCCCGCCAACATCCGGCCCATCCTCCAGACCTGCCTGCTCTTGGGCTCTAGGAACAAGCCTAAGCCTCTTGGGCTCTAGGAACAAGCCTCTTGGGCTCTAGGAACAAGCCTAAGCCACCAGCAGCACAAGCCACACCCACCCCCACACGCAAGCAGGCACACTTGGTGTGCAACACTAGCAGCAGCGCCAACAGCAGCAGCGCTAACATTAGCAGCGCCAACAACAGCAGCGGCGACAACAACAGCAGCGAAGATGCCAACTGCTGCTAATTTGCCAACAACGAGGAGTGGGTAGTTAGCAAGTTAGCAGCCGGGGTGGCTGGCTGCAAGAAGTCAGCTGTTGGGGTGGTTGGCCAGGCTAGGGCAGCAGCCGGTGTGGCTGGCTGCACCAGGTCAGCAGCCGGGGTGGCTGGCCGCACCGGGTCAGCTGCTGGGGTCTTCGCCTTGGCCAAAGCTGCGGCATGGGTGACTGCAAGGGCACGCAAGTTTGAGTGTTCAGAGGAGGATGCAGAGATATGCCGGCACTGCAAGCAGCCACAGGAGCACCATGACTTCATGGGGGAGGTTCAGTGCCCTATCTAGTGCAAAGTCAAGATTTGGTGACTTGGTGCACGGTAAAACTACCCTTGCATACTGGCTTTGACTGGGTGACCGGGTAGCTTGACATGGTGACATGTCCAAGAAGTGCTAGAACCATGGAGGGTTGAAGTGCTAGAACCATGGAGGGTATGCAAGGTATGGCAGCCTAGAATATTTATAAGCACACCCACATCCTTAAGACTGTGTTTTGCAGCATTGTTTGCATCGGGAAGAAATAAACAATCTTTTTTTTGGGTCGGGAAATAGTATTTAATTTTATTTTTCGGGGCCTCGCGAATCAAAAGAGATAGTACGGTATTAATATTACTATTATTATTGTTGTAATGGGACTGCTGCCTGGCAGCTGGGTCAGGAGTGTGTCATGGCTGGGAGCCTGTGTGGGGAGGTTAGCAAGGGCCAGGTGGTTGCCCACGTCTTGGGAGCAGGGCAGTAGCATCTGGGCTATGCGGTCCCTGCAGTCGTCCACCCTGATCAGAGCGGCCAGCTGCGCCGTGGCAAAGAGTGGCATGGCAGAGGGCGGCTGAGGGCGGAGGGTTGTGGGCAGAGGCCAGGTGGCAGAGGGTTGCTGCAGTCTTTGTTGTGACTGCTCTGGATATGGCCAGGGTATGTTCAGGTGGCTGGGTCAAGATGAGGAGTGCAGCTGGAGCAGCCCAGGGCCAGGGCGGGAGGCGCGAGCAGGGGTAGGATCATGGCCATGGCAGTGGCAGTGGCAGTGGCAGGGCTCTAGGTTAGGGTCCAGGTCAGGGTGATGAACGGCTAAGCATCGCAGGGGAGGGGAGGCGGAGCCAGGCAGTGTCAGGCAGCGTCAGGCATGTGGTGGTGTTTGTTCAGGTGAGCAAGGACCCAAGCGTGAAGACCAGTAAGAGCGCAGCCGACATTTGGCGCTGCGCGCACCTACAGAAAGAGCTGCTGCTGGCGGCAATAGACCTGGTGGATGCCCGCAGCAAGGTGGGCGGCAGGGGCAGGGGGCGGGGGCGGGGGCAGGGGCAGGGGCAGGGGCAGGGGCAGGGGCAGGGGCAGGGGCAGGCTCAAGAGTGAGAATGCATCATGCCACACCCTGCATATCGTGTTGCTTGCCTTGCATCATTGTGCTTCCAACAGCAGCTGGTAAAAGAGTGAGAATGCGTGGTGTCACACTCAGATGCACATAATGTCGCTTGCCTTGCCTCCTTGTGCCTCACTGTGCCACCGTCCCTGTGTCCCACAGACCGGAGGCTACCTGGTGTACAGCACCTGCAGCGTCATGGTGGAGGAAAACGAAAACGTGATCAACTACGCGCTGCGCAAGCGACATGTCAAGGTGCAGCCACTGCATCAACGCAGTCCACTGTGCCCCTGCCCCTCTCCCCCTGCCCCTCCCCCCCCTTCATCGTTAACCAGAAAGGCAGCAGATGCTGCAAGTGTGAGCACCCCATTGATTTCTCCAAGGAGAAGGGAAGGCAGCCTCATCTGTAACAGTCTCCTTGCCCCGCTTCCCACACATTGCCTAGCAAGGACATTGCCTAACGAGGGCAGACCACCCTGCCACTGAATGACTCACTGGCCGCTGACTGACTCATTGACTGACGCAACCAATTGACAGATTGACCAACTGACTGACTGACTGACTGGCTACTGACCAGAACCTGGTCTCCGCCTTATTGACCGGCTGTGCTGCCTGGTCTTGTGGCAGGTGGTTCCCACTGGGCTGGACTTTGGTAAGGAGGGGTTTGTGCGCTACCGTGACTTTCGCTTCCACCCCTCACTCGCTCATGCGCGCCGCTTCTACCCACATGCCCACAACCTCGATGGTGGGTTTGCCTGGTTGAGCTATTGTTGGGTGACGCGGATGAGCCCCACCCCACCCCACCCCACCCCACCCCACCCCACCCCACCCCACCCCACCCCACCCCACCCCACCCCACCCCACCCCACCCCACCCCACCCCACCCCACCCCACCCCACCCCACCCCACCCCACCCCACCCCACCCCACCCCACCCCACCCCACCCCACCCCACCCCACCCCACCCCACCCCACCCCACCCCACCCCACCCCACCCCACCCCACCCCACCCCACCCCACCCCACCCCACCCCCACCCCACCCCACCCCACCCCACCCCACCCCACCCCCACCCCACCCCCCCCCGCCCCGCCCACCGCCACGCCACGCCACGCCACGCCACGCCCACGCCACGCCACGCCACCCCCGCCCGCCCCGCCCCGCCACGCCCCGCCCCGCCACGCCCCGCCTCGCCACGCCCCACCCCGCCACGCCCCGCCCCGCCACCCAACCCCGCCACGCCCCGCCCCACCACGCCCGCCCCCGCCACGCCCGCCCCCGCCACGCCACGCCCGCCCCTCCCAACTCATTCTGGCCCTCACTCTTTGCAGGGTTCTTTGTGTGCAAGCTTAAGAAGCTGCAGCCTGGTGTGAGGGATGCTGGGCCACAGCCAGGCCAGGCTGGGGAAGAGGCCGAGGAGGCTGAGGAGGAGCAGGCAGCGGGGCCAACGGCCAAGGCGGGCAAGCGGCAGGCAACGGAGGAGGAGGGCACTGTCAAGGTCAGCTGCTGTCTTGGCAGCTGTGACTGCTGCAGCGGTGGTTGTCGTCATAGCTGGCGGTGCGGGTGTGGGTGATGCCACAGCCAGCAAAGCTGCTGAAACTGTCATTGGTTCTAAGTGGGGGGCCCCTAAAACTGCATGTGGGGCCATGCATGTGGGGCTGCTCAAGCTGCAACGTGGTGCAGGTTGCACTTTGTTGAACCATAGCTGCAGCCAGGGACTGCGTCAGAGGCTGTGTGTGCCGTTGCAGATCCCTGTATCGCGCCCTAAGACACATCCCAAAGCAGCTCTGTTGCCCAAGAAGCTGACCAAGGAAGAGCGGAAGGAGTTGGTGAAGAAGTTGCGAGCCATGGAGCGAGCTGAGGCGCGAGCCGCGGGCGCGTCGGAGGCAAACGGCGCTGCAAACCCGGTGGACAACGAGGCGGGTGCAAGTACAACGACAGGCAGTACCGCGGTCGCGAGCGCGAAGGGCAAAGCGAGTAACGTGCAGCAGCCGGCACTGAAGCAGCCTCACACATCACAGCCGCAGCTTGAGCATCAGCAGGTGCCAAAGGCGAAACATAAACCGTCGAAGCAGGCATCGGGCGCAAATGGGCCAGGCAGCAGCGGCGGCATCGGCGCAGGACATCACGCCGTGCCTAAGGCCCACAAAAGCAGGCCCCGGGCGGATCAGACGGCCCCGTCAGCAGATGCGCCGTCCGGCGGCTCTGCAGGCAAGGCAAGCTCCGCAGCAAAGCCGGCCAAGAAGGCAAAGCGGAGTCAGTAAATCACAGCCAGCTGATATCAGCAGCTACGAACCCGTGCGCGTTTTCACTCACTGCCACAGCTGTGAGGGCGATGCTGATGGCTTATCGCAGTTTCCATTCCGCAGGAAACGGTTGAGGGGACCGATGAATGGATGTGGCCGACCTTGCATCTTGGCCTCTAGGGGGTCACATGTTTTGCACCGTGAGATGTAGGTGATGTGGCCTGCCTTGCAATTACCAGTCCTTACCTAGTGTAGTGTCTCTGTGCCCCTGGCTCCTCTTTCCTCTGTCAATTGTCCGATCCTTATGACCGTTGCCCATCTGTCGGGTGCGAATGAGCACATGGACCCGCGGCGAATCAGATCCTGGTTCCACTCCGTTCCGTGTCAAATCTGCAGCCTGAATGTCGAGACTCTGGCAGGAGTGCACGTGACACTCCAGCGCCGCTGCGGAACATCGGTGATGGACCACAAATCAAACCTCAGCCGTGGCACTTCTAACAGCGTGGCCGACGGCAAAAGCGGATGCGGCGAAGGCGCAGAGAGTCCTCCGCAAGCGACCACACTTTCAAGTCTGCAAGTCCAAGCTGCCAAAGCAGCTCTTACCGCGCAGCAAATCCACACGACAATGATAACCTTGTTGTAAGGCCGTGTTGAGCATATGCACCGTTCCAGCTGGAAGCTGTATCTCTATCCTGGGGAGCCCCCACACTTCTCCACAACAGCATATGCACCGTTACAATTCCATGGGGAGGACAGACCCTGGCCCTCTTTGTTGCACACAGGGGATGCAGCAGCATCTGGATAACGTTTTCAATCATTGACGCACAGTACACACCACGCGACCCCACGTTCAAGCTGTCCAAGGTAACACCGGCTCTGCCCATGTCGAAGCTCTAGCACTTCAACTGCGCTGGTAGCCTATTGAAAGCATCCGTTCAGCATGTTGAATAACCTGACAACCTGCGTGCCAGCCTGCCTGCTGCCTGCTGCCTGCCCACCACCCAACGCCCAGAATCTGATTACTTCTTACCAGTGGTGCATGGTGGGCTACACAAGCAACCTGATCCTCACCCTGCTCAAGTGAGTGTCCGCGAGGGCGTGCAAGCAAGCAAGCAGCCATACAGTCCTGCTGGTGCCACAGTGCTCCACCACAGGAGGGGAGGGAGGAGGGGTCCTTCTCGTGTCACAGTGAAAGCGGAAGGGGAACAGGGTGGGCAGGGGGCCCAGTAGGGAGGGGATGGAGCCAGCAGGGGGAGTTGGTGGCTTGTCAGCTGGCGGCTTGTCAGTGTGTGAAGAGGAGGTCTGAAGAGGGGGTCTGAGGAGGAGTAGAGGGGTGGGGAGGGTGGGTGGGGAGGATAAGGACCCGGCAGCGCCCTGCCTCCCTCACTGCTGCTCCCTCACTGCTGCCATCACCTCTGCTGGCTGCTGACATACCTACCCTCCCCCCTGTCTCTTTGACCGCTGTAGCACCACAGCCATGGCAGCTATGGCAGCCCCCTCCCCCCACTGACCCAGCTTTGACCGTCACCCCAGCTGCCCCGCCCAGCTGCATGGAGCTGTCTCATGCTGGGGGGCCTGACACCAGCCTGACACCAGCCTGACACCAGCCTGACAGGCAATGCCTGCACCTGCCTCCCTGTGTGAAGCCCAAGGCAGTTGTCACGGCCCCTGCTGGCCTAAGCAGGAGCTAGACACAGCTTGCCTGACACCCTGTGCCTTAGACCCTGTGCCCTACACCCTGTGCCTTGCATTGCACCCCAGTTGCCTACCTCCCTGCTCAGAGCCTCTTGGTTTGAGGCTCTGTCTGCCTGCACCCACCCACCCACCCACCCACCCGCCCTGCTCTCGCCATGCCCTGTCCTGTCCTGGGCATAGCTTGCCTCAAACCCCCTGCCCCCACCGCCCCCCTGCAGGGTCATCTTTGAGACAAACCGCACCAAGCTGCACCTGCACCTGGTCAGCTGCTACATCAACGTCCTGGCAGCCAGCTCCTATGCAATGCTGTGGACTGGCTTCTCGCCCGTGGTCCCGGATGTGCAGTCATGCCTGTGAGCAGGGCTGGAGGGGCAGGGCTGGAGGGGCAGGGGTCGCAGGGGCAGGGCCTCAGGGGCAGGGTCTTTAGGGGCATGGGGTGCAGAGGTCGCATGGGCAGGGGCCTGCACGGCTATGATGGGCAGGGGCAGGGGTGTCACATGCAGGGACGTCTCGATGGCAGTCTCAGCATGACAGTTGCAAACGGGCAGGCGCATGGCTGTCGGTGTTGGTGGACCCAGGCAGTGGGCCAGGGCAGTAGAGCCAAAGGCATGCTTTGGCACCCCCCAGCAGGTCGCAGGGCCCTGGGCTGGGAGGGCAGCAGCCAGGGTGTTTGTTGATGTCGACCTCAGCCTTGCTGCCAGCCGCTTCTCCACGCTCAAACACTGACACGGGACATCGACAGGGCTCAGGGCTCAGGGCTTAGGGCTCAGGGTGTGCAGCGCTGGCGCACACCACATCAACCAGGGTGTCTGTGGTGGTGAACTCCTCGACTTTCAGACATTGCCACAGGAAGAGGTTCAGTGTGCAGGGCTCAGGGCTCAGGGCACAGGGTGAGGCACTGCGCAGTGAAGGGTGTCAGGTGAGGGATGAGAGGGGTCACAGGGGCTAGTGGCGCCAGGGCAGCGAGCCAGCATTGCCAGGTCACCATTGGGCACGGGGAGTGAGGGGGGTGGAGGCAGGACGTGTGGGCTGTAGTCAGGGGTGGGCGCTAAAGGGTGAGGCAGGGGGTGGCAGTGGTGCCAGGGTGAGGGCCCTGCATTGCCAGTACCCCTTTTGCATGGGCCAGATGTCAGGGTAGGGCCTGCTGCCTCATCAGCTGCCTCATCCACCACCACCTCTCCATGAGGCCTCTCCATGGATTCAAGGGACCCACCCTCCCTCACCCTTCGTCCCTTTCGCTGTGCGGAGAGGCAGCTTTGGGTAGCATGGGGTAGGTGTAGTCCCTGTTGTTGTGTAACTGTTGTTATGGGCAGCCAGCCCCCCAGCCCACTCCTCCACCCTCACCTTGTCCCTGCTGCAGCTACGTGCCCCAGCGCTGGATGCTGTACTGCTTCACCGCCCCCGCTATCATCTACATCCTGTGCCAGATCAGCGACTACAGTCCCCGCATGCGGCTGTGGGTCATTCTGCTCAACGTCTTCATGCTGGCAGCCGGGGGGCTGGGCACGGTGCCCTGGATCAGCTGGCCGCACAAAGGTAGCGTGCTCATCGGTGTTTCTTTTTCACGCCATTACTATTGCTTGCTATGAAATGCTTCATATTTTTAATGGGCCGTGCGCTACAATATGGTCACTTAGCGAATGTGCGCCATTGCGCTATGTAACATGCACAACTACTACAATTCAGCGAAATCGATTTAGCGCAAACTTTGTTGCCTTTATGTCTCTAAGCCATGTTTTTTCTGACTTGAAAAAGTAAATGTCGAGTCCTGAACTCGACAGTATGGTCCTGGGCTATGTCAGTCTGAGCTGCATATATACTATGCAATTGGGCAAACGAGTTATAAACTCTGGGTGTCATACTGCTACTGACCCTGTCTTCCCTGGCCCTGACCCTAACCCCCTGCTCCTGGCCCTGCCCTGCCCATCTCAGTCCTAACCCCCTGCAACAGCCTGCCCTCACCCATTGCCTTAGCGCCCGCGCAGTGTTCTGGTACGTCATGTCCTGTGTACCCTTCCCGTCCATCCTGTGCCACATGTGGCGCATGGTCAGCAGCGCAGTGGACGAGACTGTGGAGCCAGCCAGCAAGCGCAGCGTCAAGTTCATACGCATCTTCTCAATTGTGGGTCACACTCCCACTCATTGCCTGCTCCTGTTTTGGACTCATGCGGCTGCTCAATCTATGGACACAGCCAACACCCCTGCCCTGACACCTCACCCCGATGATGCTCATGGTCCTCACCGTGGCCCTGACCCTGATGCTTGCTTGGCCCAGATCCATCTGACCCTGATCCTGGCAGCATCACAGGAAGCCAACCTCTGCTGGTCTGGATCGTGCAGCTTCCACCCTACCTGCCTAACCCACCCTACCTGCATCAGCTGCCAGCCTTCACCCTGACTCCCTGATGATGCCCCTCACCCCTCTCCCCTCACCCCTCACCCCTCACCCCTCACCCCTCACCCCTCACCCCTGACCCCTGACCCCTGACCCCTCATCCTGTGTGGCCTGACTGTGTTTGTTGCCAGACGACCTGGAACCTGTTCCCCATCGTGTACTTTGGCGCCATTGACGGCTCCATCCCCCTGGAGGTCAGCGAGCCCCTGTGGGCCGCCCTGGACTGGCTCACAAAGATGGTGGGTCACACACCTTCACTCCTACTCCCGGCCACCACGCTCCACTCTGGCCACCATACCCCGGCCACCACCCTCCACCCCTGCCGGCCCCGGCCACCCTGCCCCCCGCCATCACCCTTTACCTCTCACCCCTCACTCCCTCGCCCCCTGGCTCCCACCTCGCCCTCTGGCCCCCACCTCGCCGCAGGTGTACAGCAGCAGCCTGATGGAGGCAAACTTCTTCACCATCGCGCAGCGTCGTGAGTCAGCTCTGAAGGCGGTGGAGGAGGCGAACCGGCTGCACACCATCCAGCAGCTCAGCACCGCCATTGAGCGCAAGGATGACTTCCTCAGCGCCATGAGCCATGAACTCAGGTATAGGGGCACAGGGTGGCAGGGGTACAGGGGTACAGGGGTATAGGGGTATAGGGGCACAGGGGCACAGGGTGGCAGGGGTACAGGGGCGGTGTCAGGAGGCTGGCGAGGGGGAGCAGGAAGTGGAGGAGGGGAGGAAGTGGAGGAGGGGAGGGTGGAGGCTTAGGCCTCTGACCGAGTAGGGAGAAGGGGTACAGGGGTACAGGGGCGGCCCCAGGGAGCTTGCCCTCCTCCCCTTGCATCCCCTCCTGCTGACCCCTGACTCAGTGGCGGGGGGGCAGCAGTGGGGCAGCAGGGGTGGCGCCAGGGACACTGAGCTGATGTACAGGGGGACAGGGGCACAGGGGGATGGGAGCAGCGCCCGTGGCTATGCCACTGAGTCAGGCAGCAGCAGGAGGGGGTGCAAGGGGAGGAGGAGAGGAGGGAGGAGGGGAAGGGGGGAGGGACCTTGCAGGAGGGGGAGGAGGGGAGTGACTATGCCACTGGGTTAGCATGAGGGGAAAGGGGGGGGAGGGGGAGGGGAGGGTGGAGGTGCAGGGGTGGCGTCTCAGGCGTGTGTGTGTGACACCAACAACTCATGTTTCAGGGCTGGGGGAGGGCTGGCAGGGTCTAGTGAGCAGGATGAGCAGCAGGCTGTAGTGCCTTCGTCCTGGGTGCATCAAGTCATATAGCAGTGGCGCCAGTGAGAAGAGGTGCAGTGGGGAAAGCAGTGGGGCCAGGGAGCGAGCCACTGGGCCAGGAGGAGGGGTGCGAGGGGAGGAGGGGAGGGTGGGGGCTGGGGCCTGTGAGCGAGCCATTGAGGGAAGAGGGGGATGCGAGGGGAGGAGGGGAGGGTGGGGGCTGTGACGTCAAGGTAGGAGGGGAGGCCACTGCGGGTCTAGGCTATGCAAGGGCCAGGAGGAAGGGGTGTGAGGGTAGAGGGAGGGGCTGGGGGCTGGGAGCTGGGGGCTGGGGGCCACAGCACCCTCACAGCACCCTCACAGCACCCTCACAGCACCCTCACAGGATCTGTGTAGCCTATGAGGCGTACCTCTACCTCCCCTACTGGGCCCCCCTTGTCTCACCCCATGGGGTAGGGGTAGGGGTTGAGGTTGGGGTTAGGTTCAGGTTTAGGGGTTAACCCCTAACCCTGACCCTGACCCTGGGCCCCCTTGCCTCACCCCAATCACCCTGGGTCCAAGGTAAGGTGGCTGGGGAGGTGCTTAGAAGGCCCTGGAGGGCGGAGGTGGAGGGCTGGGGAGCGGACAGGGGCTCTAGAGGGGGCAGCAGGGGCTGGAGAGGTATGCCTTACTGCCACCTGGAGTCTTGGTCTGTGTTGGGGGAGGGTGTGCCGGGGCAAGGGGCTGCTCAGGAGGGGTGCATACCATTTATGTACCATTTACCACCTACCATTTTTTGTGGGTTTTTTTCCATGTTGCTAATTCACTGGGCTGCCCCCCTTGCTGCCCCCTTGCTGCCCCCCTGCTGCCCCCCTGCTGCCCCCCTGCTGCCCCCCTGCTGCCCCCCTGCTGCCCCCTTGCTGCCCCCCTGCTGCCTCCCTGCTGCCCCCCTGCTGCCCCCCCGCCCCCTGCCCTGAGCACCCCCCCTGCCGTCCTGCTATTGGCTGTGAGCAGAACGCCCCTAAATGGCATCATTGGGCTGAGTGAGAGCATGGTGGCGGGGGCGTGCGGGGAGCTGCCGGACAAGGCAGTGCAGGTGAGCAAGCTGGCATCACACTTGCAGGGTCACACACACAGGTCACACCATGCTGGTCTGACTCGTTGATTGGCTGGCTGGCTGGCTGGCTGGCTGGCTGGAGGCTTGATTTAGCTGGCTGCTCAGCAGTGGCACCTACTTTGGGGTCCACTTGCTGTGAAGGCAGTGCAGGGAGCTGAGCAGGGAGGCACTTCACGAGAGGCAGGCTGAGCAGGAATGTTGGAATAGTCCTCACTGATTCCATCCTTACTGATCTTGTTATGCCCCACATGCCCACCCACCTGCCTGCCCATCTGCCCACCTGCCTGCCCACCTGCCTGCCCACCTGCCTGCCCATCTGCCCACCTGCCTGCCCACCTGCCTGCCCACCTGCCTGCCCATCTGCCCACCCACCTGCCTGTCACCCCTTGCCTGGCTCCAGACCATCGGCACCGTGCGCATCAGCGGTAAGCGTCTGCTGCAGCTGATCAATGACATCCTGGACGCAGCCAAGATGAAGCAAGGCACCCTAGTGATCAAGCACGAGAAAGTCGACATCAGGCGCCTGGCTACGGATGTCATTGACCTGTCCCTGCCCCTGGTCAGTCAGCTGATACTCAGCAGCTGGCAGCAGCGGCAGCAGCGGCAGCAGCGGCAGCAGCGGCAGCAGCGGCAGCAGCGGCAGCAGCGGCAGCAGCGGCAGCAGCGGCAGCAGCGGCAGCAGCGGCAGCAGCGGCAGCAGCGGCAGCAGCGGCAGCAGCGGCAGCAGCGGCAGCAGCGGCAGCAGCGGCAGCAGCGGCAGCAGCGGCAGCAGCGGCAGCAGCGGCAGCAGCGGCAGCAGCGGCAGCAGGGGCAGTAGCAGCACCAGCAGCACCAGCAGCAGCAGCAGCAACAGCAGCACCATGATGATCATCACCGTCATCATCAACATCATCACCATCATCATCAGCATAGGGCTGTCATCATCATAGCTAAACTCCATCCAACCAACATCAACATCAACATCAACATCAACAGCCACCATCAACATCATCAACAGCACCAGGGAGGTGGCATGATTATCAGTGGTGGACGGAGTGGGGTGACTGATCCATGGCCAGGTGCGGAAGGGGGTGCGCCTGGTCAACAACGTGGGCAACGTCCCAAAGATTGTGGGCGACACTGGACGCATCGTGCAGATCCTATACAACCTGGTGAGGTGCACAACGCACCCTCACCCTCACCCTCACCCTCACCCTCACCCTCACCCTCACCCTCACCCTCACCCTCACCCTCACCCTCACCCTCACCCTCACCCTCACCCTCACCCTCACCCTCACCCTCACCCTCACCCTCACCCTCACCCTCACCCTCACCCTCACCCTCACCCTCACCCTCACCCTCACCCTCACCCTCACCCTCACCCTCACCCTCACCCTCACCCTCACCCTCACCCTCACCCTCACCCTCACCCTCACCCTCACCCTCACCCTCACCCTCACCCTCACCCTCACCCTCACCCTCACCCTCACCCCCATCCACCACCACCCCTCCTCCCCTGAGGGCTACTTACCGCCCACCTCCTGCCCATCCCCCCCTGCCCCACCTCACCCTCACCCACCCTTGGCTGCCGCCACCCTAACCTACCTGGCTACCTTACCCTTGCCCTGCCCCTTCCTTTCCCCACTGCACCTCTTCACTGCAAGCGCTTGACCTAGGTACTAGGTAGCTCCCCTGCCGGCCCACACCAAGCCACCCACCCCTCCTGGCGCTACCTCCCCCTCGTCATCCCTTTCCCAGACCTCGCCCTCTGCTCCGCCCCTCCCTTTCCCCCTTGAACCCTGCCATGCTGGAGCTGTCTGCTTTGCCTCTCAGCCTGCTGCTGTGTGGCCCCCACGAGCTGCTGCAGGTGGGCAACGCAGCCAAGTTTACGCGCAGTGGGGTCATCAGCATCACCGCAGGTAAGTGGCGATGGCGGCAATAGGCGGGTGGGAGTGGTAAGAGCAGTTGTGCAGGTGTTTGGGTTCAGCCGCCAGTACTTGAGGATATTGCTTTGATGATGTTGATGGTGCTGGGGCCCCGCTCCATTTGCGAGTGGCGCATGCTAAGGTCACGGGTTTGAATCTGGCCAGACGCAGAGATTTGATGTGGAGTCAAGGGGCGAACCTGTGGAGGCAAACTTGACCCTGTCACGCGGGCAAATGCTTTGCGTAGGTTTCTTGATGGTGGTGGTGGAGGGATGGGGAGCAGGTGTGTAGATGTTTGGATCTGGGGTCGCCAGGTCTTGGGCTATTGCCTTCATGCTAATGATGGTGATGGTGGTGATGGTGGTGGTAGTGGTGGTGGTGGTGCAGGTGTGAGTGAGGACGGGCAGCGCGTGTACATGAGCGTGGCTGATACAGGAGTGGGCATACCCAAGGAGAAGATCTCCAAGATCTTTGGCGCTTTTGAACAGGTCAGGGTCCATCAGTCAGGTTCCTGTTTGGAGTGGGGTGGGGTGGGGTGGGTGGGTGGGTGTGAGGGGTGGGTGTGAGGGGGTGGGCTTCTTGCTGTTAGAAGGCTTCACAGCTGACACTGCCGCTGCTGCTGCCGCTAGCGCTGCCGCTGCTGTTGCTGGCGCTGACGCTGCTGCTCCTGCTGCTGTTGCGCCTAAGTCTGTTGACGCTGCTGCTGCTGCTGCTGCTGCTGCTGCTGCTGCTGCTGCTGCTGCTGCTGCTGCTGCTGCTGCTGCTGCTGCTGCTGCTGCTGCTGCTGCTGCTGCTGCTGCCGCTGCTATGGCTGCAGGCAGACATGAGCACCACGCGGCGCTACGGCGGCACTGGCCTGGGTCTGCACCTGGTGAAGGAGCTGGTGAAAGCGCACAATGGTGCGAGGGCAGGCGCACAGATGTATGTGGGGTGTGTGTGGAGGGGGTAAGGTGGGGAGGGGGCAAGGTGGGCGCAAATCATGAGGCCAAGGCTCAGAAGGAGCCCACAGCTGCTGACCAAGATCCCCTTGATGTCCAGAGGGATCCTATACCGCACCGGGCCTGACTGACTGGCTGGACTCATGACTGGGCTGTCAGTGGCTGCTGACTTATTTTGCTCATTCACTGAATTATTTACCTACTTATTTACTTCCATATATGTACAATTCATTATTATTTATTTTCTTAGTTACCGTAGTGATACGCCTTGTTGATGACCAAATCATTACGTCACCTAATTGTAGCGCCAATTGTTTGAGCATGGGATTGGGGTGGAATTTCGTTGAGCATGAGATGTTTTTCGTCACCAAATTGTATCAGCAGTTGTTTGAGCATGAGATTTAAGTTTTCACCAAATCACCGTATCAACAACAAGGCGTATCACTACAGTGTATTATAAACTTGCTCATTTACTTACCAACAGCTCCAAGCTAGCTAGCTTCCTTCTAGGGCCCAGGCATCAGTGGGACGTGCATGGCAGCAGGGCAAGAGCAGGGCAGCCCTCAGGGTGGCAGCACCCTGGCATTGCCGACCTTGCTCACCCTTTGGAATGTGTGACCCTGGCGTGTGATCTAAGAGTGAGGGTGTGGCATCACAGGTGACATCACGGTGGAGAGTGAAATTGGCACCGGCAGCACCTTCACGGTGTGGCTGCCCATCAGCCAGGAAGGGGTCAACCTGCCAGTTCTGGAGGACCACAGGGACCATGCCGCGTTGTGAGTGGCTGGGTGCAGATGGATCGCCAAACTGGGTAGGGTGCAATTGACATTATCAAGCCAGAGCCTCTGCGTGAAGGGCAAAGGCCACAAGGTCACAAGGGCCTGTGCTTGTGCCTTGGACTGTTGCAACGTGGGTCTGCGCTTCTTGGCCAGGGCAAGGTTTGGGGAGCAGTGTGCTGAGAGCTGTGACCCTGCTGCCTCGTCTGGCTGTGCAGCAGCCTGGGCGGGGTGTTGAAGCGTGTGAGTGAAGACAGTGATGAAGGAGGGCAGCCCCGCAAAGCACTTGCAAAGCCTGAAGCCACTGACACCTTTCACCTGGACAAGTAAGGACACCTCCTCCTCCTCCTCCTCCTCCTCCTCCTCTCCTCCTCCTCCTGCTCCTCCCTCTCCTCCCCCCACACACTCTCCTTCCCCTCCTCCCTTCGTCCCCCTCCTCCTCGTCCTTCCACTCCTCCCTGTCCTCCCCCTCCTGCCCATCCTCCCTCTCCCCGTCCCCCTCCTCCTCCTCCTCTCTGACCGCATGAACCCTTGCCTTCATTACAGGGATATGGTAGCGGCCGGCGTTCCAGGCAGGAGCTCAGTCCGCAGGGCTGATGTTGACCAGCCTGATGCACTAATCTCCGTGTCCACAAAGGGCTTCAAGGTCAGTGCCTGCTGGATCTGCTGCTTGTGAAATCCCATCCGGCCACCTGCCCGGCCCGCCTGGCCCGGCTGGGTTGGGTTCTGCGGCCTTGGCCTTGCTCCTCCCTGTCCCCTGGTGGGCCTCTGGGTGGGTGAACCCAGCCCTGGAGCGACCAGGAGACAGGCACCCACACTAGCTACACTGCCAGCTAGCTACCCCACACGCTGCTAGTCAGCTACAAGCAAAAGCTCAGCTGAGGTGCAGCCATGCAAGATAAGGTAGCTTTAATGAAGCTGAAGAAAATGATGATAGGTGCAGTCATGCAAGGTGACCATCAGCCTACCGGCAGAGTAGGCAGGCAGCCAGCTCATCTCCCTTGCTTGCTTCATGTGACCAAACCCGCTTACCAGAGTAGGGAACAAGCAGAGCGCATATCAGCGTGCCAAAGGTGGTAATACAGGCGGACAGCATATCCATAGTCTGAAGCCTGCTTGCTGCAGTTGACCAAGCCCTTCTACCGAGAAAAACATGGCGGCTGCATGGTGCTGTCCGTGGACGACGACCCCATCAATCAAATGGTGAAGCCAGGCAGGCTGCCTTGGTGCCTGCCTGCCTACCTGCCTGCCTGCCTGCCTGCCTGCCTGCCTGCCTGCCTGCCTGCCTGCCTGCCTGCCTGCCTGCCTGCCTGCCTGCCTGCCTGCCTGCCTGCCTGCCTGCCTGCCTGCCTGCCTGCCTGCCTGCCTGCCTGCCTGCCTGCCTGCCTGCCTGCCTGCCTGCCTGCCTGCCTGCCTGCCTGCCTGCCTGCCTGCCTGCCTGCCTGCCTGCCTGCCTGCCTGCCTGCCTGCCTGCCTGCCTGCCTGCCTGCCTGCCTGCCTGCCTGCCTGCCTGCCTGCCTGCCTGCCTGCCTGCCTGCCTGCCTGCCTGCCTGCCTGCCTGCCTGCCTGCCTGCCTGCCTGCCTGCCTGCCTGCCTGCCTGCCTGCCTGCCTGCCTGCCTGCCTGCCTGCCTGCCTGCCTGCCTGCCTGCCTGCCTGCCTGCCTGCCTGCCTGCCTGCCTGCCTGCCTGCCTGCCTGCCTGCCTGCCTGCCTGCCTGCCTGCCTGCCTGCCTGCCTGCCTGCCTGCCTGCCTGCCTGCCTGCCTGCCTGCCTGCCTGCCTGCCTGCCTGCCTGCCTGCCTGCCTGCCTGCCTGCCTGCCTGCCTGCCTGCCTGCCTGCCTGCCTGCCTGCCTGCCTGCCTGCCTGCCTGCCTGCCTGCCTGCCTGCCTGCCTGCCTGCCTGCCTGCCTGCCTGCCTGCCTGCCTGCCTGCCTGCCTGCCTGCCTGCCTGCCTGCCTGCCTGCCTGCCTGCCTGCCTGCCTGCCTGCCTGCCTGCCTGCCTGCCTGCCTGCCTGCCCGCCCGCCCGCCCGCCCGCCCGCCCGCCCGCCCGCCCGCCCGCCCGCCCGCCCGCCCGCCCGCCCGCCCGCCCGCCCGCCCGCCCGCCCGCCCGCCCGCCCGCCCGCCCGCCCGCCCGCCCGCCCGCCCGCCCGCCCGCCCGCCCGCCCGCCCGCCCGCCCGCCCGCCCGCCCGCCCGCCCGCCCGCCTGCCTGCCTGCCTGCCTGCCTGCCTCCCCACCCTAACACCTTGGCGTCCAGGCGTTAGGTGCCCCACCCCCTGCCAGGGCCTGGCTGCTGGTGCAGGTGGTGGAGAACCTGCTGAGCCCTGAGGGCTACAAGGTGGAGCAGGCGATGAGCGGCAGCGAGGCGCTGGACTTCCTAACAAAGACCGCCACGCTGCCAGACGTCATCCTGTTGGACATCATGTGAGGCAGGCCTCAACCAACCATTGGCCATACTACATTGGCCCTCTTGCCTCAGACACGCCTGCCCCTGAGGCCCTGCCCCTGAGGCCCTGCCCCCTGAAGCCCTGCCCCTGGTGCCCTGCCCCTCGCGCCCTGCCCCTGAGGCCCTTGCCCCTTCTGCTCCATTCCCTGGCTGTGGTGTAGGATGCCGGACATGAGTGGGTATGAGGTATGTCAGGAGATCCGGCGCCGCTACTCCGCAGTGTCCATCCCCATCATCATGGTGTCCGCCAAAGGGCACCCAGAGCACGTCATGAAGGTGAAGACAGGCAATGCAGCGGCCAGGCGGGGAGGGGGCTTACAGGCAGCCCAGCAGACAGGCAGGGAGGCAGGCAGGGCCAACCATGGTGCCCAGCAATGCCGGTGAGGTTGGCATCTCGGACAATCGTGGGTCAGGGGCAGCAGGAGCAGCAGCAGCAGTAGCAGGAGCAGCAGCAGGTGCCTTTGGTGCCATGGCCATAGCCGACCTTAATGCCTTGGTGTCTTGGCCAGCTGCATTGGTCTGTCCCGGCCCTGTGCCCTGCAGGGTCTGGAGGCAGGCAGCGTGGACTACGTGAAGAAGCCATTCCACCGCCAGGAGCTTTTGTCTCGAGTGCGCGCTCAAGTCAGGAACAGGTGCGGCGCCCACGGCCCAAGTCAGGCCCGTCCCCTCTCCATTCAGGTCAAGAAACTCACCAAATAACCATCCTGGTCACCACACCAAAATGGCCACAGTTCGGTACAGCAAGCAAACTGGCTTCACACTGCCCTGCCTGCATGCCCAGACGTGGGCCTTGAGGCCTGGAAGGAGTGTGCACCTGTTCATGGCAATCATGAGTCCACTCACCATGCTCTAACCACACACCCAGCCAAGGCTTGCTGCTTGGTTGACGCCCTGCTGCTTGTTCCTCCACCACTCCTGCTCGCCACTGCTGCTGCCATGCTGTGCTGCTGCCAGGGAGGTGATGGAGGCTGAGATGGAGTCTCGAAAAGTCACCGACATGCTGAAGCGCATGATGCCCATGTCCGTCATCCAGCGCCTGCAGCAGGGCCAGTCCATGATCGCTGACCAGCATGCTGAAGTGAGAGAGGGATGGAGGACGGGAGAGAGGGATGGGAAGAACGGGAGGAACAGGAGGAGGGGAGGAGGAAGGAGGAGAGGTGTGGAGGGAGGAGGGGCAAGGACCAGGGGGAGGCAGGAATGCGGGGAGGGCGGGGCAAATGAGAGGGAAGGGGCAAAGGAGAGCAGTGGCTACAGGGTGTAGAGGATAAGGGTACAGGTGGGACCCGGCTGAGGCACTTGCTGATCCTGCTGATCCTGCTGATCCTGCTGATCCTGCTGATCCTGTAAACCACCCCTTCCTGACATTTGTCATTCCTGGTGCTGCAAGCGTCGTCTCACACAGCGCATGTGCCACTCTGCTACTGTGGCTGCAGCACTCAGTTGCACCCAGCCACTCCAGGCGGTAGCTGGCCTGGTGCGTGCCCTAGCCCTGCCCGTCTCAGCCTTGGCTCCTGGCCTGCAGGTCACGGTGCTGTTTGCTGACCTGGCGGGCTTCTGGGAGGGTGAGATGGCCAACAAGAGCACCAGCGAGGCCGTGACCCTGATGAACGACATGTACTCCGTGTTTGAGAAGCTGGTTGCAAAGCACCAGGTCAGCAGCCATGCTCTCACACTGCCCTGGGATGGGATGGGATGGGATGGGATGGGATGGGATGGGATGGGATGGGATGGGATGGGATGGGATGGGATGGGATGGGATGGGATGGGATGGGATGCAACCTCTACATTTGTGAGGGGATGATGGCCGCCAGCAGTATAAGCAGCCCCGGCCACTATGATGGGGTGACCCTTGCTGCTCACCTGCTGCTGCTGCTGCCGCTGCTGCTGCGGCTGCGGCAGCTGCTGCTGCTGCTGCTGCTGCTGCTGCTGCTGCTGTCGTCACCTCCCCCTGTGCCTGCTGCTGCTGCTGCTGCTGCTGTCACCGCTCCTGTGCCTGCTGCTCCTGCTCTACAGGTGTTTAGGGTAGAGCACTGTGGGGACGAGTACATGGCGGTCAGTGGCCATGACGGGGCGGAGGACCACCTGAAGCGCATGCTGGCACTAGCCCAGGTGGGGTGTAGACCTGTAGCCGGCAGCAGCAGTAGTGGCAGCGGCAGCAGCAGCAGCGGCAGCAGCAGTGGCAGTAGCAGCAGAGGGGCCCTGAAGGCCTGAAGACAGCGGCAGCACCGGGCAGGCCCTCACAGTCCCACCGCAAACATACACGTGTATACAGCCATGAGGGGGTCTGTGTCAGAGGCAGGCAGCATGCTCCCAGTGTGAAGGCCATGTGGATGAGCAGTGCGCTGTGTGCTACGTAGGCTGCTTGTGGTGCAGGTGCCATGTAGGCTGATGGAGAGGGGTGGGGGTGGGGTGGGGGCGAGGGGCTGGGGGTGGGAGGCTGGGGTGGGAGCGCAGGTGGGGTGGGGGCGAGGGGCTGGGGGTGGGAGGCTGGGGTGGGAGCGCAGGTGGGATGTGGGATGTGCTGATGGCGAGAGTGTGCCTGCCCGGTGCTGACGTAGTCAGGCAGAAATGCGACGTTGGTAAGCTGCTGTGCTGTGCTTTGAATGCTGAGGGAAAGCTGTGAATAGGGAGTAGGGCCAGGCCTGTGGGAACACTGGGTAACCAGGTGCGGGCAGATGGGTCGCTGACCCGCTGCTGGCTGCTGTGTTGCGCTCATGCAGGACATGCTGTGCAGCACCAGCAGCATGGCATTCAGCAACGGCGACACCCTGCGCATACGCATCGGCCTTCACACCGGACCTGCTTACGCAGGGGTGGTAGGCATAGAAAGCCCCAAGTACTGCGTGTTTGGTGGGTGGCCTCAGACCCCCTGCCTGCCTGCCTGCCTGCCTGCCTGCCTGCCTGCCTGCCTGCCTGCCTGCCTGCCTGCCTGCCTGCCTGCCTGCCTGCCTGCCTGCCTGCCTGCCTGCCTGCCTGCCTGCCTGCCTGCCTGCCTGCCTGCCTGCCTGCCTGCCTGCCTGCCTGCCTGCCTGCCTGCCTGCCTGCCTGCTTGCATAGCCATATTGACAACTGGTCTGAGCTCTGTGGGCATGCAGGTGACACAGTGACAATCGCAAACTGCTTGGAGAGGTCAGCAGCGGCACGCACAGTGCAGTGCAGTGAGACCATAGTGGCCAAGGTGAACCCTGGCAAAGCCTGGCAAGAGACCACACCCCTCCACCCCTCCTCCCCTCCACCCCTCCACCACACACACCCTGTGTGGAGTTAGGTCTCAACCTTGCCTTGCTCGTGTAGGCCCTGATCAGCTCATCATTGCCTCCCTCTCTCCTTCCCTCCCTCCTGCTACTTACTCTGCCTTACAGCCTGGTCCCCTTGCCTGCCCATGACATGACTGCAGCTGCGCAAGAAGGACAGCTTTGTGAAGTATCGTGCTCGCCTTGAAGTGGGCACACACATCATGGGCACCTACTTGCTCAAGGTGTGCCCTGACCCTCACCCTCACCCTCACCCTCACCCTCACCCTCACCCTCACCCTCACCCTCACCCTCACCCTCACCCTCACCCTCACCCTCACCCTCACCCTCACCCTCACCCTCACCCTCACCCTCACCCTCACCCTCACCCTCACCCTCACCCTCACCCTCACCCTCACCCTCACCCTCACCCTCACCCTCACCCTCACCCTCACCCTCACCCTCACCCTCACCCTCACCCTCACCCTCACCCTCACCCTCACCCTCACCCTCACCCTCACCCTCACCCTCACCCTCACCCTCACCCTCACCCTCACCCTCACCCTCACCCTCACCCTCACCCTCACCCTCACCCTCACCCTCACCCTCACCCTCACCCTCACCCTCACCCTCACCCTCACCCTCACCCTCACCCTCATCCTCACCCTCACCCTCACTCTCACTCTCACCGGGTTACTCCAACCCTAATCCTAACCCTAGCCCTAACCCTAACCATTGGCCATGGCCTTCATCCTTACCATTCACTTTGCAAGTCACCTTGACCCTGGGTATGCCCCTACCTGCATGCTGCCCTGCTGGCCTCAACTCCCTGCTGCTCAGATGACAGTTGAGTTGAGCATTCAAGACTCTGGTCCCAATCCCCACTCCTCACACACCTCATCCTGTCCAGGTCCTCATGATTCAGCACTGACCCCCTCCTGGTGCTTGAATAGTCATCTTCAAACCATGACCGCTACCCACCATCGCCTTTCACCGCCATCCTGTTCATGGCGTCTGACAAGCAGCGCCGCTGACCATCACCACCACCACCACCACCACCATATTTTTGCGTCTGGCCAGCAGTCAGCAGTCAGCAAGCATCACCACCATTGCATCTGTTGCCCGCTGGCGGTGGTTACTGCCCAGCCGCACGCAAGCATCACCACCATTGCATCTGTTGCCCGCTGGCGGTGGTTACTGCCCAGCCGCACGCAAGCATCACCACCATTGCATCTGTTGCCCGCTGGCGGTGGTTACTGCCCAGCCGCACGCAAGCATCACCACCATTGCATCTGTTGCCCGCTGGCGGTGGTTACTTGCAGGCTGGTGATTACGCTGCAGCCCTTGCAGAGGTTGCTGCAGGAGGTACCCAGAGCAGCATGCGTGGTGACCTGCTCATGATGGGCGCTTCCCAGCGGCAGGCCCAGGGAGTGGCTGCAGCTGCAGGGGGTCAGGCGGGCGCGAGCCAGGGGTCAGGCGGGAAGGCCAGCCAGGATGCGGCCAAGGCCTCTCAGGCTGTGCAGGCCTTGCAGCAGGCGCAGGCGCAGGCTGAGGCGCATGCAGCGGCGGCCAATGGAGAAGCCAACGTGCTGCGTCTGCAGGTGAGGGGAGGTCAAGGAAGGGGAGGTCAAGGGAGGGGAGGAGGGAGGGGGAGGGAAGGAGGGAGGAGGGAGGGGAGGAGGAGGAAGACAAGGGAGGGGGAGGAGGGCGAGGTAGGGAGGAGTTGGGAGGGAGGGGAGGAGGGGAGGGAGGGGAAAGGCGTTAAAGGGGTAAGAAGGAGGAAGGAGAGGAGGGAGGAGGGTGGAGGAGGAGAGAAGGGCAGGCATGTAGGAGCTAAGGAGGGCGCTGGAAGGGAGTGGAGGAGGGAGGGAGTGGGCAGGCATGTAAGAGGTAAGGAGGAGGCTGGAAGGGGAGTGCGCACTGTGTGGTCAGGGCTGTTCCTGCAGTCCTGCCATGGCCTGCCGCTGCCTCCACCGCTGTCCTGGCTGCAGTTGTCTGAGGTCCAGGAACGCTTGAAGTCGCTGAGTAAAGACCGAGCTCTGCTGCAGGTTGGTGGAGCAGGGCAGGGGGGCTGGGAGCAAGGGCAGGGTACGGCAGCAGCAGCAGGGTGAAGGCGCAGCCCCACTCAGCACCAGAGGTCCCCTGACACTGGCAGAGAGACACCCTCCCCTCACCTACCCCACACCTGCCCCACACCTGCCCAACGCCTGCCCAACGCCTACCCCAGGGGGAGGGTGGTGGTGTAGGGGGAGGACCCTGCACCACCGTCAGTCCAGCCTTAGGTGAGAGGCCACTGAGCACCATGGCCCTGTGGCTTGACCGCAGGTCCAGTTTGCCGAGCTGGCCACTCATTGTGCCACCCTTCGCGCACAGCTGGCTGCAACAGACGCTGAAAATGCGCGGTGAGGGAAGGCTGGGGCAGAGCTACCCCCCTTTCCACAGCTGGATGACAGTAGCACCTAGATGCAGCTTCAGCTCCTGCTGCAGCATGCACACAGAACAGGGTATGGAGCCCCTGCCCCTGCCCCTGCCCCTGCCCCTGCCCCTGCCCCTGCCCCTGCCCCTGCCCCTGCCCCTGCCCCTGCCCCTGCCCCTGCCCCTGCCCCTGCCCCTGCCCCTGCCCCTGCCCCTGCCCCTGCCCCCCTGCCCCTGCCCCTGCCCCTGCCCCTGCCCCTGCCCCTGCCCCTGCCCCTGCCCCTGCCCCTGCCCCTGCCCCTGCCCCTGCCCCTGCCCCTGCCCCTGCCCCTGCCCCTGCCCCTGCCCCTGCCCCTGCCCCTGCCCCTGCCCCTGCCCCTGCCCCTGCCCCTGCCCCTGCCCCTGCCCCTGGCCCTGCCCCTGGCCCTGCCCCTGCCCCTGGCCCTGCCCCTGGCCCTGCCCCTGCCCCTGCCCCTGCCCCTGCCCCTGCCCCTGCCCCTGCGACAGCTGTCACCACACCTTGTCACATCTCTCACTCTGTCTTGTGTGCAGGCTGCAGCAGCAGTTGGAGGAAGCTGAGCAGCAGCTTGAAGAAGCTGAGCAGCAGCTGGCAGACATGGGCTACGGCGGTCGCTCCATGTCAGGAGCCAGCAGCGGCCTCCACAGCCACAGACATGGAGGTCCAGGCAGCCACAACCACCCCCATGCACCCCCTTACCAAACTTACCAACCACCTCCAACCACTACCAACTACCCTCCCCAACCACCCCAACCGTCCCATGCAGCAGCAGCATCGCACTCGCACCTCACTCACTATCCCTCCTCTTCCATCACACCCACCAGCACCAGCGCAGCCACCTCCTCCATAGGACGCCGCTCACATGCCCCAGAACGTGAGCAAGGGCCCCCAACCCGCCCTCCCACCCGTGCTGCCGCCGCCGCTGCAGCCGCCGCAGCAGCAGCAGCAGCTGGCCGCTCCAGCCCCTTGACTTCGGCCATGACACACGCCCACCGGGGCTCAGCGGGGAGCAGGGCGGGGCCATGGGACGAGGGCGGGCGGCTGGGTCAGCAGCGGCGCCAAGACACCAGCTCCCTCCACCACCACCACCACCACCACCAGCAGCTCCACCAGCAGCACTTAGGCATGGGGGCGTCTAGACCCCCTCCTGCTGCACCTCCTGCCAGCATGCCCATGGTGGAGGCGACACAGGCAGGCCCACGCCATGTATCACACTTCTCGCTGCAGCCAGAGTCACACTTCAGGCCGGCCTCCCCACGGCCCGGGCGCAGTACCAGGAGCAGCAGCAGGGGCCCCCCACCCCCCAGCCAGTTCCCCCTGTCCAACCTGTCAAGCATGCCTGGATCATACCAGCCACCGCCACAACTGACTGGTCAACAACCGCCGCAACCGACTCAACTGAAAACCCAGGGGTATGGGTCATCAGGCCTGAGGGCGGATCAGGGTGGGCATGCCCAGTACGGCGTGAGGCCCTCCCTGCCTGAGGAGGGGCACGGCCAGGGTGGGGTGGGTCCTGGAGGTGTGGGGCAGAGGGAGGGGCTGGGGGGGGTGGAGGCTGAGTGGGGGGCCTCACCCTTGGTCTCTGGCAGCCAAGTCCCTGACCTAACCTCTGACGCAACCACTGACGGTACTCAGGGGAGGCAGCTTGAGCAGGAGGGGGAGGGCGGAGGGGAACTCACCGTGGCCCTGCCGCCCCCCCTCACCCAGCAGCAGCTGCAAGCCCACAGGGCCCACCAAGCCCAGCAGCAGCAGCAGCAGCAGCAGCAGCAGCAGCAGCAGGCTTGGCTGCGGGTGAGCAGTGAGGGGCCTTCACCGCCGCAGGCGTTCCAGCAAGAGGACTTCATGCAAGCCATACTCGCAGACGACGATGAAGAGGGGGAGGGCGAGGGGGGACAGGAGGGTGGGGCAGGCCCCCGGGGTCAAGAGGCAGCAGCAGCAGCAGCAGCGCTGGGCCTAAGGTCAGGGGGCGGGCGCACATCGCTGCACGCAGCCCGAAGCAGCCCAGACCTGACCGTGTTTGAGCAGCAGGGTGGGCATCAGCGGCGGCAGGGGCAGGGGGAAGGGCAAGGGCAGGGGCAGGGGCAGGGGGGCGGGCGGCGCTGCTCTATGGAGAGGTGTGGCCCCCCCGGGCAGCAAGGCCTGCGCTCCCCTAGCCACGCCAGCTCCCGCAGCTTCCACTCCCAGCCCCCCCCGCACCCCCCCGCAGCCACCCCAGCGGCCCCCCCCGGCCCCCTACCCCCCTCCAGCCTCTACGCCCCCTCTGGGTCGCAGCAGAGCCAGGGGGAGTGGGGGCTGCAGCCGTACCAGGCCTCAGTGGTGGCAGACATGGCCTGGATGGGCAGAGGCAGCGTAAACAGCTCCCTGGGCCAGTCTGCTCTGGGGGGGTCCTTGCATGGGGGGCGGCGGCTGGAGGGCCAGGGCCAGGGCCAGGCAGCTGGGCGACAGGCAGCTGTGACGGCGGCAATGGGGCGGCTGCAGCAGGGGGAGGCTGGGTCCTGGCCTCTCAACTCCATCCTCAGCACTCACTCCTCATTTACTTCAAACCCCAGGTCTTCCATCCCGTACCCCACACTGCCCATGGCTGCCGCCATGCAACCCAGTGCGGCGCATGGGGCGGAAATGCATGGGGCACACATGGGCAGTCACACCCCGGCACACAGCTACACTCCTGCGGTCACACCGCCAGAAAGTGTGGCAGTCAGTGAGGCAGGGTACCCTGCAGGGTTAGGCATGCAGGTGCATGCAGGCATGGGGCATGGGACTCGCATGGGCTCTGGCATGGAGGCCCAGCACCCAACCCAACTGAGCTTGGCGCATAAACGTGATGGCACAGCCATTGTGCAGCTGCTGCATGTGAGTCGAGCAAGCTGGGGGTGGGGAGCGGCAAGGGGGCGGCAGGGGCAAGGGGGCAAGAGGGGCAGGTAAATCGGGTGCGTGAGGAGGGGGAAATGGGAAGGGCAGGGTACAAGAGGGGAGGGGAAGAGGGAGGGGCAGGGCCAGGGGCAGGGCCAAGATAGGGTAACGGGCAATAGCGGCTGCTGGTGGTTGCCGTCGCATTCCATCATTTTCCTTCTCCCTTCCCTCCCTGCCCACCCCTTCCACCCTCACCTCCCTCCCCCTCACCTGCTGCTGCCCTGCACCCCCGGAGCAGGAGGTGGGCCTGCAGCAGTACACCCAGCTGATGGTGGACGAGGAGATGACGCCTGAGCTGCTGCAAGGCATGACCAACACGGAGCTGCAAGAGCTGGGCGTGGCCACAGTGGGTGGGGTGGGGGGCGAGGTGTACATAGAGTGGCAGGGGGAGAGGCGAGGGGGTGGGAGCGGCGTAGGGGTGGGGAGTTTGTGGTCGCCAGAGCAGGGACATGAGCTGCACTCCAAAGGAGGGTTAGGATGTGGACATGGGGCAGGGTTGACATGCCTCCTCCTCCCTCACCTCACCTCACCTCACCCGTCCTTCCTATCCTTCCGCTTCCTCCCCCCCATGCGTCCTCCAACACCCCAACAATGCCAAGAACCAGTTGCACCAAGCCAGTGTGCACCATGCGGCATGGTGCGGCCGCGCAGCTGCAACATGTGGCAACTCCCAGGTTCAGCTGCAACATGTGGCCCTCACCTACAGGCTGGTGCCCGGCGCCGCCTCATGGCTGGAGTGGAGCGCTACCTGGCCCCCGCCAGCTTCCCTGGCCCCCCTACCAGCCCCCTTGGGGCAGCCCCAGCCGCTTCCCACCGGCAGCAGCAGCAGGCCCTGTCGTCAGCTGCCAGGAACAGCGCCTCCGGCACCAGCGTCAGCAGCAGCAGCAGGGCCAGAGGGGGCCCCCCTGCCCCACAGCTGCAGCAGCAGGGGGCAGGGGGCAGCCTTGGCAGGGACGCTGGCCCTAGGGGGACCCCCTCCAGCCCCTCCCCTGCCTTACCTGGGCAGCTGGGGTTCAACCCAGGTAAGGAGCTGGCTCTGTGTTCTTACCACCCCTGCCTGCACACACCCCTCCCTGATTCACCTCCTCCCACCTCCCACCTCCCATGTCCCTTCCATCTCATCTGCCATCACACACACCTCCCTTCCTCCCTCCCTGCGGGATTGCTAGGCTACCTGCCCACCCATTCCCCCACCCACCCACCCACCCACCCACCCACCCACCCACCCACCCACCCACCCACCCACCCACCCACCCACCCACCCACCCACCCACCCACCCACCCACCCACCCACCCACCCACCCACCCACCCACCCACCCACCCACCCACCCACCCACCCACCCACCCACCCACCCACCCACCCACCCACCCACCCACCCACCCACCCACCCACCCACCCACCCACCCACCCACCCACCCACCCACCCACCCACCCACCCACCCACCCACCCACCCACCCACCCACCCACCCACCCACCCACCCACCCACCCACCCACCCACCCACCCACCCACCCACCCACCCGCCTGCTTACCTGCTGACAGGCCTGAGCCACCCACCCCTGCCTGGCCTAATGGCCGTACCCCCCTCCGCCTTCCAGCTGCACGGCGAGCAGGTTGCGGAGCAGTGCATGGCCTCTGGCCCCCAGCCGCCCCAACCCCAGCAGCCTGTGTCTGCTAGCAACAGTGGCAGCAGCAGCCAGGGGCAAGGCTTGGGCGCCCCAGGAGGGACCGCCGACCCCTATGCACTGGCACTGGATAGCCAGTTGTACTGAGGCTGTGGGCACGTTCCCTGGAGCCTGGCATTGGGCAGCTTAGGGCCATGTCTTGAGCTGTAGAGGAGGTCAGGTCCGGCCATGCAGCTGACGCTAACGTGATTGGTTGACCTTGGGCCGGGGAGGTGGCCAGGCACCTAGCTTGATGGGGTAGAGGAGGCTCGGTGAGGCAGCCTGGCCAGCGCAGGGCACTGAACTAGGGTTTCTGTTCTCTTCGACGGACTTGGGCTGCAGTTGGAAGGAAGCTGGGCACAGGGCGCTGGGTGAATCAGGATGTCTAGGTAGCATCATGTCAGATGCAGCAGCAGCAGCAGCAGCAGCAGCAGCAGCAGCAGCAGGGGACTGCAGGTGAGGCAGGGGCAGGGGCACGGCTCGAGGCGGTCATGTCTCCAGTGCCCCTAGCCAGCAACAGCAGCAGGGCTAGCAGGAGAGGTGCAACAGCAGGAACTGGTGCACTAAGCAAGTTATGGGGGCAAGTCAGCTGGGGGAGGGGAGGGGGGGGCAAGCAAGCATGTGTACTCTTTATAGGCTCACCTGATCCACGGGGATTCCGTGGGTCGCTGTATTGGGAGTTGCTTGCAAGGTGATGGCCTGGGAGCGTGTCTAGAGTTGGCTGATAGCTAGTAGTGTCCTAGTTGCTTTCTTGTTAGACACGGCGCGTGGACCAGTGCTATGCTGACTGTTTAATTAGCTGGCGCTGAGCAGCTGGTTGACGATGTACATGGACGGTATAGATGACGGTTGACGGTGTACTGCAGACACTGGATGTAACACTGGGGTTAGCAACGAATATGTTTATTTGAGTGAGCTTGTCAAAGTCGTGCACATTTTAAATGGCATGGGCTGGTATGAACATGCCATGCGGAAACTTTGAGGACTGTTGGTAATAGTCGACCTGTGCAGCAGCTTTGCGTCGTAGCTATGAGCGGGCAGGGCGCCGCCTACACGGCGCAAGGCGTGCCCTACATCTGCGGGTCGTGCGGCTCCGAGGCTCCCATCAGGCCTGGTGACGTGATTCAGTGTCGAGAGTGCGGGTGTAGAATCCTGTACAAAAAGCGGACAAAGCGCGTTGTGCAGTTCGAAGCTCGATGACAGTGCCCGCCGAGGAATTCTGCCTGGGTATTGCTCAGCCGCCTGGCGTGGCCGAGGGCCAAGTGCCCTACTGCAGAAGGCTGGGAGGCCTGCGGTAGCGGCCTCAGACCCACAACTGGCCTGTGCCCTTAGGCCGAAGCCCACACCTACTGACAGCAGCCAGTGCCCACCTCATCAGCGCCAGGCACCAACAGATTCAGGTGTCCAGCTTCCACATGATGAGCAGCCGGACAATTGGCGTTGGAGGCACAGAATCTGTCTGTACAGACTGGCTTGAGGGCCTGGGGCCTGTTCGCAGTTTAAGAGGGCCAGGCAGCCTGGCGGTCCAAGCGCAGCATGGCTGCAACATGGCTGTACTCGACCACATGACAATTGGGCTGGCCAACTGACGTGGAGACTGACACTGCAAGGGTTGCAGGGAGGTGGCTGGGTGGTTGAGGTGATGGTCTTGACTGGTCTGGTCCTGTGGCTGTGCTGGGCTGTGTTGTGTGCTGCCGGTCCAGGGAAGCAGCCAGGCACTGGGCTAATCAGGGCCTGGTCCTGCCTGGCTATGTGGCTGTGCTGGGCTGTGTGTTGTGCTGCTGGCCTAGGCTAGAGAGGGAGGGAAGGAAGCAGCCAGCTGCTTGGCCTGGCTGGGGGTCGTGGCGGCAGACAGAAGCAGCCAGGGCAGGGCTGATCAAGGCAGGGTGTGGTGGCAGCTGTGGCATCTCGGGCAGCTGGGTATGAGTGTGGGTAGTAGTGTGACCTGGTGGCCAGGCTGTGTGTTGTAGGTGGCAGGTGTGATGCCCTGCAGCGTGTGCAGCAGTCAGGCCAGCAGCCAGCCCCAGGTGGTGCCCCTGACTGCTGCCAAGGGCTCCTCCAGCCTGGCTGCTGCAGTGTGGCTGCACCACCAAGGCCAGGGCAGCAGCAAGGGTGGCAGGTGGGGCAGGGCGGTGCAGTGCTGGTCTGTGAGGAGACCCTGGCATGCTGGCTGGAGGGGCTGAGGTGTGCAGGCTGCAGGGGATGAGGCATGAGGCTGCTTACACCCTGCCTGGCTGTCTGCGGTCTATAAATAGGTGTGCTGCTGTTGGCCATGAGACAGCGGTCGCAGTTAGCTAGGTTACTTGTGTCATGGGTAGGGGCTGCGGCTATGGGTATGATGTTGTTGGTGGGCTTGTCTCATGTAGGCAGGTGGCATGATGTCCTGGTCGTGCAGTGATGATGACTGATCTAGCTCAGCAGTGCGAGTAGCAGCAGCAGTGCGAGTACACAAGCAACACAAGGCACAAGTGAGGCACTGCAGCTGACTGCCTCTGCTCAGTTCATTGTATCAGGTGCACATCGCAAAACCATACTGGCAATGAGAGGACAGATAACACACCTTCTTTGTAAGTGTAAGTTTGTTGTGAGTTTGACGTGCAAAGCGGCTTGCAAGCTCGACCCCGGCAGTGTTATGCAGCACAAGACCCGGTGCAACAGATGTGTGTCTTGACCGCTTCCACAGCGGCCATCCTGTGTGTGCCAACGCCACTGCTTGTAACGATCAGTGCAGCAGTCAGCCAGCCATTGCTAGGAGGGACCAGGTGAGGTGAACAACAACAGCTCATCAGCCCAGAGGAGGCATGTGTGCTGTGCTGCAGCAAGAGGCTGTGCATAGTGGTACCACTGACCGCTGCCACAGTGCACCAAAGCCATGAGACCAGCAGCTTAAAAGAGTTCCACACTGGGGGTAGAGCTGGCTCCTCTTCTTGTGGCCACAGGCCCCCAGCCCAGGCCATGTAGCTGCACCCATGAACTACTGCCGTTGAGGGGTAGGGATTCCTTCCCACCCTCGTTTTAGCCCTAGCCCTAACCCGGCGGTGCTGGAACCTGGAGCGAAAGCCAGTGCATCACGCTGCATCGCAGTAATGCTCGACAGCCAAAGCCAGTGACGCAGCCCAGCCACAGACGTCACATGGGAGGTGACGGCTGCTGGTCAGCTGACGATGGGGTTGCAGAGCAGTGCAGTAGTGCAGGCCAGTGGGTGCATCGGATGGTCGTAAGTACATGGAAAGGAGGTCAGTCAGATAAGTACATGGCCGGGAGGATCAATCAGACAGATGAATACAGATCAGTGCAAGGCCTTTGGAGCTATCGTCTCGAACGTGCCGTCTTTTACTACGTCGCAGCGCAAGCTGCGCGGCGACGAGGCAGTGCTCCGTGAAAGTGGTTCCGTGAACCTACTCCTTAGCTTCTGCCTCATCCCCGCTACCCAAGGCCGATTTCTTCCATGCGCTCGTTCCGTGCGCGCATCTGCTCGCCGCGACCTGGGCATAGCATCGGCTGGGGTTTCCGTCCGGCTGTCCTCGTGCACAGTCCTGCGCCGCGTACTTGCCTCTTGCCCTGGCAGCCCAACGTGCCGTCGCGGACACTCAGCGCGCCAGCACACAGTGAGCGATGCAGCCTGCTGCCCCGACATGCTGCCAAGATACCGCTGCTATGGGGCAGCACGGCCGCTGCCAGGTGCTGTCTGCCACCCCGCTTAGCAATCTAGCCTAACCCAGCCTCAGTAGCATCAGGTAGACTGCATCAGTGCAGCAGTACAGTACCCGGCTCTTCCGTCTATGCCTTGCAGCCCTGCGCCAGTATGACCCGGCATCCCGACCCAAGCAGGACCTGGAGCAGCTGGTGTCAGCGGTGGAGGAGCTGCCCTTCCTGAGCAGCAGCAGCCAGGTCGAGCAGACGTCACAGCTGCTGTGGTGCTTTGCAGACTGGGTCAGGCGGCCGGAGAACAACAGAGCCCGCATGACCCAGGCCCAGTGCAATGCAGTGCTGGCCCTGCTGCAGCGCATGGCTGTGGGGGCTAGAGCTGGCAAGGCTGGGAATCCTCCTGAACATCAACCATTGCAGCAATTTGATGCACGGCAGCTGAACATGTCAGCCTGGTCCCTGGGCAAGCTCAAGCCCCACCTCCCTGCTGCCGCTGTCACTTCAGCCTGCACAGCCATTGCCCGCCACAGTGCCAGCAGTGAGGCCATGAAACGGGGCAGCTGGCGTGACTGGGGCAACCTGCTGCATGGCCTGGCCACGGCTGGCATGCAGTGCAGCAGCAGCCCAGACCTGACCAGGCTGTGTGACCAGGCAGTGCAGCTGCTGCCTGAGAGGCTGGCGTGGGGTGTCGCCAGTCAGAACATCAGCATGACACTGTGGGCCATGGCCAAGTCAGGCTACACAGGCAGTGCCCAGCCCCTGCTGCAGTCAGTCACATCTGCCATCAGCCAGGGTGTGGTCATGAGGGATGCTAAGCCTCAGGAGTGGGCCAACCTGATCTGGGCTACCAGCAAGCTGCCTGGCTGCAGGGAGGAGGCAAGGCAACTGCTGGACCAGTTTGCAATCAGAGGAATGAGGGTGGTGGCGTACTTCAATGGTCAAGAGGTCAGCAACATCCTGTATGCCATGGGCCTTGTGCTGTGGCATGACAAGGAGGTCTACAGGCAGCTGGCTGAGAGGGCAGCACAGACACAACAGGTAGCCAATGGCCAAGACTGGGCTAATAGCCTGTATGGCCTGGCTCGCCTTGGCTACCTGGACAGCTCAGTGCGCAGCCTGGCAGCAGGGGTGGCCATGGCAGACCTGGCAGCCTTCACCACCCAGGCCATTGCCAACCTGCTGTATGCCAGGAGCATGTTCCTTGCCCTGTCCATCCACCAGGCAGTGTCATCAGGTCACAGCCAGCTGGCCAGTGAGCCGCAGCTGAACAGCATGGCAGCAGCACTGTGGAGGGAGTGCAGCAGGAGGGGACAGAGTAAGGGGCAGTGGAGTGATGAGAACCTCACTCAGGTACACACAGCCAATCAGTGGCTGCATGCCTGCACTGCAGGCCAAGTATCCCTGGCAGCATCACCAGCATTGCAAAAGTTGGTTGCAAAGACAGAAACATGCAAGAAGAGCATCATTGTTAAGCTGCAGACTGTGTTAATGAAAGACTGCAGCCAGCAGTTGGTTCAAGCGCTGGCAGCTGCTGGTCATGCTGAGGTGCAGCAGGCAGTGATCAGCCAGGATGGCACCTTTTGCACTCAGCTGTTGGTGCGGGGACCAAGGCTTAACAGGGGCACAAAGAGCATAGCCATTATGATGAGTTCTGACTTTCTTGAAGATGGCAGCATGTCAGGGGTGGTGGCTCATGTCAAGCTGCAGCAGCTGACACACTTTGATGCAGGGGTGGTGGTGAACAAAGCAGTCTTTGACCAGCTGGCCAGTGACAGTAAGCGGGCAGCCTTCATGCGTGAGCAGGTGCAGGCCAGCCTGCCTGAGGCTGAGGCGTGGCGGCAGCTGCTGCAGGCAGAGGAGGGTCACTGTGCAGGCCAGGTGGAGGCACCACCTGCAGCCACACCAGCAGCCCAGCAGCAGCAGCAGGCAGTCAGCGTGTCAGCTGGGCAGCAGGCAAGGCAGCAGGGCGCACTGCCCCTGCCAGCTGCCCAGGCCAAGAGTGCAGGCGCGCTCCCATCACAGCGGGCAGGCCAGGCACCAGGGCTGGTGCCCCGCCCAGTGCGGCCAAGGGTGTGAGTCATGGGTAGATGGTGTAGTGGGTGAAGCTGGTAGGGCCAGCTGTGACTGGGTGGCTAAGGTGCTGGTCTGGCCTGGTCTGGCCTGGATGTACTAGGCTAGCGTTGTCCCGCCGGCCTAGGCAAGAGAGGGAGGGAAGGAAGCAGCCAGCCGCTGAGCCTGGCTAGGGGTCATCCAGGTCCAGGAGGTGCCATGCGTTGGCGGATTTGAGTATGGCTATGGGGTTGATGGTGTGCTGGTTGGTTTCGTATCTACTTGCCATGATTTCAACTGTGGCCTGATCGTGCGTTCAAAGGTATGAAATGGATGCTACAGTTTGTGTGCGGTCATGGTGTGGTTGGGTGTGGTGGTCGTTTGCTGCAGTCCTGAAAGTGGTGTCTCCAAGTTGTGCAAGCTCAGTTGTAGTGCAGCAGCAGTGCAAGCACACAAGCATGACAAATGAGGCACTGTGGCTGACTGCTGCTGCAAAGTTTCCCGTACCATGTGTTCTTGTGCGTCAGCTGCAGCGACATGCTGCACATGGGATTGCCACACTGGCAGTGAGAGGTCAGACGAGAAGCCTACTTGTGAGTTTGACGTGCAAAGCGGCATGCAAGCTCGACCCCGGCAGTGTCATGCAGCACAAGACCCGGTGCAACAAATGTGTGTCTCGACCACTACCACAGCAGCAAGCGTATCTGTGCCACTGCCACTACCTGTAACGGCCAGTGCAACAGTCAGGCAGCCATTGCCAGGTGGGACCAGGTGTGGTGAACAGCAACAGCTCATCAGCCCAGAGGTGCCATGTGTGTTGTGCTGCAGCAAGAGGCGCTGGGTGGTGGTATCACTGACCGCTGTCACAGTACACCAAAGCCATGAGACCAGCAGCTTGGAGGAGGTCCGCACTGGGGGTAGAGCTGGCTCCTCTTTCTGTAGCCACAGGCCCCCAGCCTCTGTGGCCTCCCTCCCACCCTCACCCTCCCTCCCTCCCACCCTCACCCTAAGCTAGTGCATCACTCTACATCACAGAGATGTTCGACAGCCAAAGCCAGTGACGCAGCTCATGCCACAGGTGCCACGGAGTCTGGTCAGCTGACGATGGATGCAGAGCAGTCGCGACGTACAGAACCAGTAAGTGCATGCAGAGGGTCTTTAGTGCATGGAAAGATGAGAAAGATGATCGGAAGGTCAGTGCATGGCGCCTGGGGTGATCGTGTCGTCATGCGGAGCGTATCGCCCGTTCCGTCTCAGACACGACTAGTCGCAAGCTGCGCAGCGACGAGGCAGTGATTCGTGAAAGTGGTACCCGTGAACCTACTCCTTAGCGCCTGCCTCACATACGCCCCTCGACGCCACTTCCTGCCATGCGCTCGCTTCTGCATGAGCTCACCTGCTCACCACGACCTTGGCTCAGCATCGGCTGGGGGTTGAGACCGGCTGTCCTCACGGTGACGGACCTGCCTTCGCGGACAGTCAGCGCGCCAGCACACGGTGTGCGGTGCAGCCTACTGGGCAGCGTATTCGTACCAGCAACCTAGCCAGGAGCAGGTGTCTTCATCAGTGATGCTATAAGTAAACACATCACATGAGACAGGCACAAACGATACACAACCCCTACATCTCTGCCTTGCAGCCCTGCGCCAGTTTGGCTTACCACCCCGACCCAAGCAGGACATGGGGGAGCTGACCATAGCTGTGGTAAAGCTGCCCTATCTTGACAACAGCAAAAAGGTGGAGCAGACATCACAGCTCCTGTGGTGCTCTGCAGACTGGGCCATGCAGCTGGAGACCAGCATAGCCCACATGACCGAGTACAAAAGCATTTCAGGGTTGAAGCTGCTGCAGGGCATGGCTGGGGAGCCTTGGTCAGGCACAGCTGGGAGCCCTCCTGCACCATTGGAGCAGATTGATGCTCGCCAGCTGAGCAAAGCAGCCTGGTCCCTGGGCAAGCTCAAGCCCCACCTCCCTGCTGCTGCTGTCACCTCAGCCTGCACAGCCCTTGCCCGCCACAGTGTCAGCAGTGAGGCCATGAAGAGGGGCAGCTGGCGTGAATGGAGCACTCTGCTGCATGGCCTGGCCACAGCTGGCATGCAGTGCAGCAGCAGTCCAGACCTGACCAGGCTGTGTGACCAGGCAGTGCAGCTGCTGCCTGTCACGCTGGCTTGGGGTGCTGCTAGTCAGAACATCAGCATGACACTGTGGGCCATGGCCAAGTCAGGCTACACAGGCAGTGCCCAGCCCCTGCTGCAGTCAGTCACATCTGCCATCAGCCAGGGTGTGGTCATGAGAGATGCTGTACCTCAAGCCTGGGCCAACCTGATCTGGGCTGCCAGCAAGCTGCCTGGCTGCAGGGAGGAGGCAAGGCAGCTGCTGAGCCTGTTTGTAGCCAGGGCACAAGCGCTGTATCCCTACCTGAAGGCTGTGGACACAAGCAACATCTTCTACTCAATGAGCCTGGTGCTGTGGCATGACAAGGAGTTATCAGAGGAATGTGCTATCAGAGGAATGAGCCAGGGCAAAGGCTGTGGTGGCGTACTTCAATGGTCAACATGACCAATTTGCAGCCAGGGCACAGGCTGTGGTACCTGAACTTAATGCTCAAAACGTCAGCAACATCCTGTATGCCATGGGCCTTGTGCTGTGGCATGACAAGGAGGTCTACAGGCAGCTGGCTGAGAGGGCAGCACAGACACAACAGGTAGCCAATGGCCAAGACTGGGCTAATAGCCTGTATGGCCTGGCTCGCCTTGGCTACCTGGACAGCTCAGTGTGCAGCCTGGCAGCAGGGGTGGCCAAGGCAGACATGGCAGCCTTCACCACCCAAGCTATTGCCAACCTGCTATATGCCAGGAGCATGTTCCTTGCCCTGTCCATCCACCAGGCAGTGTCATCAGGTCACAGCCAGCTGGCCAGTGAGCCGCAGCTGAACAGCATGGCAGCAGCACTGTGGAGGGAGTGCAGCAGGAGGGGACAGGGTGAGGAGCAGTGGGGCGAGGAGGGTTGTGTTCAGCTGCACACAGCCAGTCAGTGGCTGCATGCCTGCACTGGAGGCCAGATATCCCTGTCAGCGTCACCAGCATTACAAGAGCTGCTTGCCAAGGCAAGAACATGCAAGAATATTACCATTGTCAAGTTGCAAACAGTGTTGAAAAGCGACTGCAGCCAGTTGGTGCAAGCGCTGGCAGCTGCTGGTCATGATGATGTGCAGCAGGCAGTACTCAGCAAGGATGGCACCCACTGCACTCAGCTGCAGGTGCTGAAGCCAGGGCTGACCCGGGGCATATCAGTGGAAGAGATCCCCAACTTCTTGCCTGATGGCAGCATGTCAGGGGTTGTGGCTCATGCCAAGCTGCAGCACCTGACCCACTTTGATACAGGAGTTATGGTAAACAGGGGTGGTGGTGAACAAAGCAGTGTTTGACCAGCTGGCCAGTGACAGTGAGCGGGCAGCCTTCATGCGTGAGCAGGTGCGGGCCAGCCTGCCTGAGGCTGAGGCGTGGCGGCAGCTGCTGCAGGCAGGTGGTGGGCACTGTGCAGGCCAGGTGGAGGCGCCAGCTGCAGCCACACCAGCAGCTCAGCAGCAGCAGGCAGTCAGCGTGTCAGCTGGGCAGCAGGCAAGGCAGCAGGGCGCACTGCCCCTGCCAGCTGCCCAGGCCAAGAGTGCAGGCGCGCTCCCATCACAGCGGGCAGGCCAGGCACCAGGGCTGATGCCCCGCCCAGTACGGCCAAAGGTGTGAGTCATGGGTAGTTGGTGGTGTAGTGAGTGGAGGTAGTAGGGGCAGTTGCAGCTGCGTGGCTGAGGTGCTGGTCTGGCCTGGACATGTATGTGGTTGTGCTGGGCTGAGTGTTGTGCCGCTGGCCTAGGCTAGAGAGGGAGGGGAGGAGGGCTGATCAGGGCAAGTCAGGGTAAGGTGTGGTGGCAGCTGCGACATCTAGGGCAGCTGGGTATGAGTGTGGGTATTAGTGTGACCTGGTGGCCAGGCTGGGTGTTGTAGGTGTTAGGTGTGATGCCCTGCACCGTGTGCAGCAGTCAGGCCAGCAGCCAGCCCCAGGTGGTGCCCCTGACTGCTGCCAAGGGCTCCTCCAGCCTGGCTGCTGCAGTGTGGCTGCACCACCAAGGCCAGGGCAGCAGCAAGGGTGGCAGGTGGGGCAGGGCAGTGCAGTGCTGGTCTGCGAGGAGGCCCTGGCAGGCTGGGCTGCAGGGGCTGAGGTGTGGTCTGGGGTGCAGGCTGCAGGGTTTGAGGCATGAGGCTGCTTACACCCTGCCTGGCTGCCTGCGGTCTGTGACTATGCGTGCTGCTGCTGCTGTGCTATGGGACAGCGGATGCAGCTAGGGGCTGCGGCTATGGGTATGATGTTGTTGGTGGGCTTGTCTCATGTAGGCAGGTGGCATGATGTCCTGGTCGTGCAGTGATGATGACTAATCTAGCTCAGCAGTACGAGTAGCAGCAGCAGTGCGAGTACACAAGCAACACAAGGCACAAGTGAGCCACTGTGGCTGACTGCCGCTGCACAGTTCATTGTACCAGTGCACATGGCAATACCATACTGGCAATGAGAGGACAGGTAACACATCTTCTTTGTAAGTGTAAGTTTGTTGTGAGTTTGACATGCAAAGCGGCATGCAAGCTCGACCTCTGCAGTGTCATGCAGCACAAGACCTGGTGCAACAAATGTGGTGTATTGACCACTTCCACAGCGGCCAGCATGTGTGTGCCACCGCCACTGCCTGTAACGGCAAGTGCAGCAGTCAGCCAGCCATTGCCAGGTGGGACCAGGTGTGTGTACAGCAACAGCTCATCAGCCCAGAGGTGGCATGTGTGTTGTGCCGCAGCAAGAGACGCTGCGTGATGGTGTCACTGACCGCTGCCACAGTGCACCAAAGCCATGACACTAGAAGCTTCAAGGAGTTCCGCACTGGGGATAGAGCTGGCTCCTCTTTCTGTAGCTGCAGGCCCCCGGTAGGTCATGTAGCTGCACCCATGAACTACTGCCGTTGAGGGGTATGGTTTCCTTCCCACCCTCATCTTAGCCCTAGCCCTAACCCAGCGGTGCTGGAACCTGGAGCGAAAGCCAGTGCATCACGCTGCATCACAGTTATGCTCGACAGCCAAAGCCAGTGACGCAGCCCATGCCACAGGCGCCACATGGGAGGGGATGGCTGCTGGTCAGCTGACGATGGGAATGCATAGCAGTGCAGTAGCACAGGCCAGTAGTTGCAGGCGGATGGTCGTAAGTACAAGGAAAGGAGGTCAGTCAGACAGATGATCAGCAGGTCAGAGCATGGCACCTGGGGTGATTTCTGCAGAGCTTATCGCCCGTGCCGTCTCATGCACGTCTGGTGGCAAGCTGTGCTGCGACGAGGCAGTAATCTGTGAGATGGGTACACATGAATCTACTTCTTAGCGCCTGCCTCATTCCTGCTTCCCAACGCCGATTCCTGCCATGCCCTCGCTCCTGCATGCGCTCAACTGCTCGCCACGACCTGGACATCGTATCGGCTGGGGTTTCCGTCCGGCTGTCTCCGTGCACAGTCCTGCGCCGCGTACTTGCCTCTTGCCCTGGCAGACCAACGTGCCATCGCGGACACTCAGCGCGCCAGCACACAGTGAGCGATGCAGCCTGCTGGCCCCACCGGCTGCCAGCATTCACCGGCTGCCAGCATTACGGGGCAGCACAGCAACTGCCAGCTACTGCCTATCACCCTTCTAGCTAGCGATACACAAGGTTAAGGACCTAACCCTTCTCTATTCCTTCAGCTATTCCCTCTTTGCCTTGCAGCCCAGCGCCAGTATGAGCCGCCACCCCGACCCAAGCAGGACCTGGAGGAGCTGGTGTCAGCGGTGGTGGAGGAGCTGCCCTTCCTCAGCCGCAGCAGCCAGGTGGAACAGACGTCACAGCTGCTGTGGTGCTTTGCAGACTGGGCCAGGCAGCCTGAGAACAGCAGAGCCTGCATGACCGAGGCCCAGTGCAATGCAGTGATGAAACTGCTGAAGCACATGGCTGGGAAGGCTGGGGCTGGCACAGCTGAGAACCTTCCTGCACCATTGCAGCAATATGATGCTCGGCAGCTGAGCATGGCAGCCTGGTCCCTGGGCAAGCTCCAGCCTCACCTCCCTGCTGTCACTTCAGCCTGCACAGCCCTTGCCTACCACAGTGCCAGCAGTGAGGCCATGAAGAGGGGCAGCTGGCGTGACTGGAGCACTCTGCTGCATGGCCTGGCCACAGCTGGCATGCAATGCAGTGACAGCCCAGACCTGACCAGGCTGTGCGACCAGGCAGTGCAGCTGCTGCCTTACAAGCTGGCCAGGGGTGCTGCTGCCCAGGACATCAGCATGACACTCTTGGCCATGGTCAAGTCAGGCTACACAGGCAGTGCCCAGCCCCTGCTGCAGTTAGTCATAGCCGCCATCAGCCAGGGTGGGGTCATGTGGGATGCTAAACCTCAAGCCTGGGCCAACCTGATCTGGGCTACCAGCAAGCTGCCTGGCTGCAGGGAAGAGGCAAGGCAGCTGCTGAGCCTGTTTGCAGCCAGGGCACAGGCTGTGGTGCCTGGCTTGAAAGCTCAGGAGGTCGGCAACATCCTGTATGCCATGAGCTTAGCGATGTGGCATGACAAGGAGGTCTGCAGGCAGCTGGCTGAGCGGGCAGCACAGACACAACAAACACTGAATGAACAAAACATGGCTAACATCATGTATGCCTTGGCCCGCCTTGGCTACCTGGATGAATCAGTGCGCAGCCTGGCAGCAGCGGTGGCCAAGGCAAACTTGACAGCCTTTAAGCCTCAAGAGCTGACCAACCTTCTGTACGCCAGGAGCATGTTCCTTGCCCTGTCCATCCACCAGGCAGTGTCATCAGGTCACAGCCAGCTGGCCAGTGAGCCGCAGCTGAACAGCATGGCAGCAGCACTGTGGAGGGAGTGCAGCAGGAGGGGACAGGGAGAGGAGCTGTGGGGCGAGGAGAATCTCACTCAACTGTACACAGCCAGTCAGTGGCTGGACGCCTGCACGGGAGGCCAGTCATCTATGGCTGCTTTACCAGCATTGCATGTGCTTTTGGACAAGGCTGCAGCCTGTAAGCAGAGCATCATTGCCAAGCTACAGACGGTGCTAAAGAAAGACTGCAGCCAGCTGGTGCAAGCGCTGGCAGGTGCTGGTCATGTGGAGGTGCAGCAGGCAGTGATCAGCCAGGATAGCACACAATGTGCACAGCTCCTGGTGCAGGGGCCAGGGCTGACCCGGGGCATATCAGTGGACCAAAGCGCCATCTTCCTGCATGATGGCAGCATGTCAGGGGTGGTGGCTCATGCCAAGTTGCAGCACTTGCCCCATTTTGATGCAGTGGTTATGATTGACAGTCTGACCTTTGACCAGCTGGCCAGTGACAGTGAGCGGGCAGCCTTTATGCGTGAGCAGGTTCGTGCCAGCCTGATTGAGGCTGAGGCGTGGCGGCAGCTGCTGCAGGCAGAGGAGGGTCACTGTGCAGGCCAGGTGGAGGCACCAGCTGCAGCCCCACCAGCAGCTCAGCAGCAGCAGGCAGTCAGCGTGTCAGCTGGGCAGCAGGCAAGGCAGCAGGGCGCACTGCCCCTGCCAGCTGCCCAGGTCAAGAGTGCAGGCGCGCTCCCATCACAGCGGGCAGGCCAGGCACCAGGGCTGATGCCACGCCCAGTGCGGCCAAGGGTGTGAGTCATGGGTAGATGGTGCAGTGGGTGGTATAGTGGGTGTAGGTAGTAGGGGCAGCTGCAGCTGGGTGGCTGAGGTGCTGGTCTGGCCTGGTCTAACAATAAGAAACTGTCCATCAGCCAGATGGCCTGAGCTAGGCCTTGGCCCCAGTGCAGCCAGCAGCCTGCACTAACAGTGCCGAACCCTTATAGGATAGCCCCTGGAGACCAGCACCTCATCTTGCCCAGCACTAGAGACCAGCACCTCATCTGTCAGCAGGCGCAGCTGAGGGTGGCATAAGCAGGCCAGGCAGGGGTTGGCGATGCTGCGGCAGCTCCGGCAATGGATGTGACACTCTGTGACGCTGGCCAGCAGGGGCCAGGAGACATGGCAGCTGCTGGAAGGAGCGACATGGGGTGTCAGGCAGGTCGGGGCCAGCTGTGTGTCTTGCTAGTGGTGCAGTGGAGCTTGACTAGCACTGCCCAGCCACCTGATTGCTGACATATAGCCATCCTGGAAGAGGGTGCTCCTTGTTGTAGCTCACATTGTAGGTTAGTTTGTACACGTTTTGTACTGCAATCATTTGTAATGTCCCTTTTATTAATGCATTCGGTGCAGCCTCCATTTCGCAGGCACTTGACAAAGACGGGGTGCGACCACCACGGCATGCTGCTGCTGCTGTGCTGGTCTGGCCTGGGTTAGGCTGTGCTGGGCTGTACTAGGCTAGTTAGGCCTGTACCATGTATTCTTGTGCGTCAGCTGCAGTGACAAGCTGCACATGGGATTGCCACACTGGCAGTGAGAGGTCAGACGAGAAGCCTTCTGGTGAGTTTGACATGCAAAGTGGCATGCAAGCTCGACCCCGGCAGTGTCATGCAACACGAGGCCAGTCGCAACAAATGTGTGACTTGACCACTTCCACATCAGCCAGCATGTGTTTGCCACCGCCACTGCCTGTAACGATCAGTGCAGCAGTCAGCCAGCCATTGCCAGGTGGGACCAGGTGTGGTGAACAGCAACAGCTCATCAGCCAAAAGGTGGCATGTGTTCTGTGCTGCAGCAAGAACCTGTGCATAGTGGTATCACTGACCGCTGCCACAGTACACCAAAAGCTATGCGACCAGCAGCTTGGCAAATGGCGGCGCTTCAGAGGAGTTTCATCGCACTCAATCTAGTACTAGTAAAACACTTGTGCAGGGGGCTCTGAATGAGGCGTAATTAGCAGAGCAGGGCGGGCGTGAGGGATCGGGCTCAAGCTGCCAAGCAAAGTGACAAAGCAATGGCCTACACACCTTGTAGGGTTTTGCAGAGTGGCCAAATCATTAGTGCTCACGAAGGGTTCAAGCATCGCAGCAGCCTTGTAGCCGGCGTAGTTACATCGGTTTGGCATCGGTTTGGCATGCCATGTGAAGTGTTTTTACTGCGGTCCCTTGGGCCGGGTTGGTCGCGGCGGTCCGGTGGATACAGCACACTGCACAGTAGTTAATGATACATGTTGCACCGCATAGCTGACACAGTCTTCTGTCCGGGGATGCCTCAGCAAAACAAATGCAGGAGGTGCAGCTAGGAAGCGCAGCCAGGAGGTGAAGCATGGAGCCTGTGTGATGGAGCGAAGGAGGACTGGAAGAGCCCGGA
>JASKMD010000015.1:9074276-9110926 GCA_030144725.1 Haematococcus lacustris
CCCCACCTCCCTGCTGCCGCTGTCACCTCAGCCTGCACAGCCCTTGCCCGCCACAGTGCCAGCAGCAAGGCCATGAAGGAGGGCAGCTGGCGTGACTGGAGCAACCTGCTGCATGGCCTGGTCAAGGCTGGCATGCAGTGCAGCAGCAGCCCAGACATGACCTGGCTGTGCGACCAGGCAGTGCAGCTGCTGCCTGAAACGCTGGCTTGGGGTGCTGCTAGTCAGAACATCAGCATGACACTTTTAGCCATGGCCAAGTCAGGCTACACAGGCAGTGCACAGCCCCTGCTGCAGTCAGTCACAGCTGCCATCAGTCAGGGTGAGGTCATGAGGGATGCTAAACCTCAAGCCTGGGCCAACCTGATTTGGGCTACCAGCAAGCTGCCTGACTGCAGGGAGGAGGCAAGGCAGCTGCTGGACCAGTTTGCTATCAGAGGAATGAGGGTGGTGGCTGACTGCAATGCTCAGAACTTGAGCAACATCATGTATGCAATAGGCATGTTGCTGTGGCATGACAAGGAGGTCTGCAGGCAGCTGGCTGAGCGGGCAGTACTGACTCAGCGAACAATGAAGAGCCAGGAGATGGCTAACAGCCTGTATGGCCTGGCCCGCCTTGGCTACCTGGACAGCTCAGTGCGCAGCCTGGCAGCAGGGGTGGCCAAGGCAGACCTGACAGCCTTCAAGCCTCAAGAGCTGGCCAACCTGCTGTATGCCAGGAGCATGTTCTTTGCCCTGTCCATCCTCCAGGCAGTGTCATCAGGTCACAGCCAGCTGGCCAGTGAGCCGCAGCTGAACAGCATGGCAGCAGCTCTGTGGAAGGAATGCAGCAGGAGGGGACAGGGTGAGGGGCAGTGGAGTGAGCTGGAATACAATCAATTGCACACAGCTAGTCAGTGGCTGCATGCCTGCACTGGAGGCCAGTCATCCCTGGCAGCATCACCACAACTGCAACAGCTGGTTGCCAAGGCAGTAGCGAAGAAAATGAAAAGCACCATGAGAGGTCTGCATAGCGCTCTAGATAATAGTGATAACGATCAGTTGTTGCAAGCGCTGGCAGATTCTGGTCACGATAAGGTGCAGCAGGCAGCGCTCAGCCAGGACGGCACCTGCTTTGCCCAGCTGTTGGTTTTGAAGCCAGGGCTGACCCGGGGCATATCAGTGACAGAGAGCTGCAACTTCTTGCCTGATGGCATCATGTCAGGGGTGGTGGCTCATGCCAAGCTGCATCAGCTGACCCACTTTGATGCAGGGGTGGTGGTGAACAAAGCAGTCTTTTACCAGCTGGCCAGTGACAGTGAGCGGGCAGCCTTCATGCGTGAGCAGGTGCGGGCCAGCCTGCCTGAGGCTGAGGCGTGGCGGCAGCTGCTGCAGGCAGAAGGGGGACACTGTGCAGGCCAGGTGGAGGCACCAGCTGCAGCCCCACCAGCAGCTCAGCAGCAGCAGGCAGTCAGCGTGTCAGCTGGGCAGCAGGCAAGGCAGCAGGGCGCACTGCCCCTGCCAGCTGCCCAGGCCAAGAGTGCAGGCGCGCCATCACAGCGGGCAGGCCAGGCACCAGGGCTGATGCCCCGCCCAGTGCGGCCAAGGGTATGAGTCAGGAGTAGGATGAGCAACAGGCATACTGGGTCTGGCGTCAGGACTGGCATGGTGGCTGTAGCGACATGTGCCTGCCTGTCAGCCAGATGCCATGGCCAACACTTTGTGCCTGGGTCTGCAGCCAGCACCATGGCAGGAGGTGGCAATGGATGTGAGGCGTTGCGACGCTGGCCAGCAGTACACCCATGTTTTCACATGTTCGGGGCAGCAGCAGGCAGCTGTTTGGTAGTCCCTGGTGCTCACTTGACACTTGACACCCTGATGACTTGCCTCGAGGCTGCTTGATGACATCACTTATGACAGACCAGTACAGCAGTGGACAATGCAAGCATCCTCAGGCCGTGAAATGCATAGCATAGCATCCTCAGGCCGTAAAATGTGGATGTGAGCTGTCTGCCCGTCCACCCGCCTGCTTGAGACCAGCCCCTGTGCAGCCAGCAGCCTGCCTGTCAATGCCCAGCCTATGTGCCCTAAGCCGCTTGAGTGCTGGCTGGTGCTGGCTGGCAACCCCTACCGCTACCGCTAGCAATTAGCACCTTCTGGCACCTGGCAGCGGTGCAGAGGGCTGATTGTGGTAACGATGTTGCGGCAGCTCAGCCAGTGAGGGTCGGCTGCGTGTTTCCCACTGGTGGTGCAAGGTGGGTTGTCTGGCCCCCCTGACCAGCAACCAAGGCTGTGTTTGGCATGAGCCAGCTATTGCTGACAAGTAGCCATCATGAATGAGGGTGCTCCTTGTCATGGGCTGTATTGTACACTTTTTGTAAGCTGGCTTGTGTGTGATGTCCGATGATGCTTCACTGCTGCGTGCGTTGCAGCCCACAAGAAGCAAGCTCGTCTCAAAGACGGGTTGCGACCACCAAGGAATGGTGCTGTAGGGCTGCATCACAACTCACGGCATGTTGCACCAAAGCCACCCAGCCACATTACAAGGTCATATGCCTTCATAAGCGATCAAAGTTGTCGTTCACTACATTGAAGCGGCAGCCACATCACGTTTCAGTGCTGCTGTTTCCTGTTGAACGACACCCAGTGCTTGAACAGCATCAGCTGCCAGCCCCCATGAGCACCAAGATGACAAGGCGCTAGTGCATGGCAAGCCACAGGCCATGTGACCACACTCTGCGTAGAGATACTGCAGAGAGGGGAATTGAACCCCCACCTGATGAGCACTGTCGTCTGGCAATCATTGCACACCAGCTGTGTGGGAACACCATCAGGGTCGTCCTTCACCAAGCAGCACTGCCAACAACAAAGATGCCCACCTTAGGCATCAGCAGCAGTTGCACACCGCACCACCCACCAACACTCTACCAAAAACAGCCCCAGCTGGCAGTTCAATGCCAAGAACACATCCGCACCACCTTTCCATACCCCACCCACCCACCAACAAAACCACTGCCTCGCCATCCACCCTCCCCACCTGACCCCAGGAATACATTCTGTGGCCCCAAACGCCTACAACCTCACAATTTGCCCACGAGCAAGAGGCCAACTTAGGCATCTAGGAGTTCAGGCAGGCAGGGCCAGGCCTGATGCTTCCACCCCTGAAGATCCTGGGTAGGAGGCAAGGGAGGAGCAGGCACAGACCAGGCCAAACCAGGCCAGGCCAAGCAGCTGCCCACACTATGTTCCAGCCTGAGCAGGTCAGGCCAGCGGGGCGTGTCTAGCGAGCATAGTACGGCCCCAGGCCCTTCACTGCCAGGCCAGGGATGCCCCAGCTCTTGAGGTCGGCGTCCTTGTCACACTCCTCTGCTGGGGCATACACCACCACGGTGCGGCTGGGAGCATACACCTGCAGTCACAGGGCAACGCATGTGAGTGGGGAGGAGGGGAGGAAGCTGCGAGTGGGCTGGTAGAGCAGGAAAGTGAGCAGACAAGCAGGCAGATGGGCCGGCAGATGAGCTAGCAGGCGGTCAATGTGCGACAGACAACAGGTTGGCAGGCATGGATGCATGGGGGCAAGCAACTTTGTGGAGGCCAGCTAGGGTGCTGTTGCAATAGATGTGCAGGAATGCATGCTTAGGCAGGCGAGGGAGGAGTAGGCATGCACGCAGGTGAGGCACAGTTGCATGCATATCAGCTATGGCGGCTCTGTACTCACCAGCATGCTGTTGGGGCGGCGATCATGGCCCCCCTTGTCACCGGAGAAGGACACGTCGCTCTCCTTGGTCACGTTCTTCCAGCCGCCAAACACCTCCTCATCACTGCTCAGCACGATCTTGTAGGGGCCCCTCATCAGCGTCCCCACCTGCCAAGGCAGCAGCACGGCAGGGTGAACAACTTGAGGCGGCTATTAATCGCGACGAACAGCCAATATCTAGCTTGCATGTGGCAACCTGCAAGTCACAGGACAAATGCTTTTACTTTTACAACTTGTGCGGTTGCACCTTGTCAATTTGACACCTCGTTTTCATGGCATGTATGTATGGCAGAATGACGGCCATACACACCTTGACTGCGCCTTGGTGTGTATGTCCACATTGTCTAAGACTCGTCCGTAGATTCGCATAATGTACCCAGCCCTCCAACCATCCATTACACATCCGATACATATAGAAGATAGGCTAATAAGATAGGCATTCAAGATAGGCATATTGATGTAAGAGTTTCCTGTTGGTTAGTTACCCTGGCATTTGCTCCTTGGTTGCCTTACCTTGTAATCCGTGTATGAGTTGGTTGGGTGGAAGTTGAACACCATCACCAGATCACCCCTTTCACACACGATCATCTTGTCAGCGCTGTCCATGCGGCTGATCCACTGCGGCAGCCAGGCAGCGATGGACATGACAGGTGAGGGTGCTGCAGTAGGTGAATGGAGGTGGTGCATGAAAACACCAGCTTAGACTAGCTGATGAAGCTGGTGCTGCCTGGTGTGGTGCGCAGAGGTGAGGGTTCAGCCAGGCCATCAGGGTGCGCCTGCAGTGCAGCAGGGGCTGACCTGGTGAGGGGCGCACACAAAGCCAAACGCCTTCTCCAGGTGCATGATGGCGCGGTCCCAGGCCACAAAGTTCCTGCACAGCAGCAGGGAACCAGCAGGCACATCAAAGCATGGTTGCCAAAATGGAGTAGGCAGGATGCGGTAGGACACGGCAGGCAGGTGGGATGCGGTAGGACGAGGCAGACTGGGCACGCAGACAGGGGTATTATGCCAAAACAGGGAGTGGCAGCAGGCTGGGTCAGGCAAGGGACGACGAGTCTAGAGGTGCTTTGTACCAGGGCAGGCAGGACCAGGGACAAGGATGCCGGAACAGGGTGTGGCGGCTGGTGTGGGTCAGGGCAGGTGTGGCCCTAGTGGGTGAGGCGCCCTGCACTCACTTGTATCTGAGGATGGGTGAGTCACACAGGTCCCAGCGCCGCCGGCACTTCTCATGCGACCCGCCGTTGCCTGATTAGACGCCAGGACGGGCCAAGGCAAGGTGTGGGGCATAAGTCAGATGGATGAGCCACAGTCACTTCAAGAGAACCAAGCACTTCAAGTTGCTTTAGCAAGCTTCAGTGCATGAACGACTAGCTAGCTCTTTCAATGGAGCCAGTGAAGTGCATGGAAAGCAAGCAAGCCAGCGAGTGAGCAAGAGGGTGAGGTGGTAGGAAAGTGTCAAGGGTGAAGTTGTGGGCGCTGCTGAGCAAATGGCCATGTGCTTTAGGCTGCTCCAGGCTGCTGCAGGCTGGTCCAGGCTGCTCTAGGCCGGAAAGGTAGCAACCAGGTTTCTTGCCCCTGCCCCTGTCCCACCCTTGTTGGCCCCGAGGCACCTTACCCCAGCCCCACACACCTGGCACAAAGCCACCCGTGGAAGGGTCCATGGAGTCCACTCGAGGGAAGTCAATCCACTCTGGGTGACCGAACTCATTGCCCATGAAGTTCAGGTAGCTCTCGCCCCTGCACACCACACACGGCACATCCACTGATGCCTGACAGCACACCAGGCACGTCCACTCATGGCAGGGCTGGCCACAACACACTGGCTGGGGCGCCCTACATGAGGAGGCCTACAGGGCCACAGGCACAGCACACCCGGCACATCCACCGATGTCAGGGACACATGTCAGGGATACATGTCAGGGATGTCACGTGTCACTGATGTCAGGGATACTTGGCACCCTACATGAGGGGCAGTGGCCATGCATGGGGTGAGTGCGTACAGTGCGGCACTGATCAGGTCCATAACTTCATACCGTATGTTTATGGTATACATGGGCCACTGGCATCAGGTGTGACAGGCTAGGGTGAGAAGCCGGCGTCGCTGCACTACAGCCTTGCACCTCTGCCTGCTGCCCTACCCCAGAACCTACCCTACCCCTGTAGTGCCTACCCTACTCCTGCCTGCTGCCCTACCCCAGTGCCATGGTGAGCAGGCGGATCATCTTGTGCAGCGCCAGGCCGCGGTCCACCACTGGGGACTGAGGGCCATGACCAGGTGAGGCCTGCGGGGCAGCACAGGGCACCACCTACATGATAGGCCGGCAAGAGAGCTGTCAAGGCAGATGTATCCCATCCCATCCCATCCCATCCCATCCCATCCCATCCCATCCCATCCCATCCCAACCTTCCTCCCCTGAGCCCAAGGCCTGGATCATTAGGTCATTGCTGGACATGATCGCCAGACCCTCCCCTTGCATAGTCATTGCATGGCCCATCTCTGAGCACGTGCCCAACTCACTTAGCTCCCACTGATTGTTGCCAGGCTCAATCTAGACCCCTTCCCTTGCCTAGTCATTGCATGGCTGATCTCTGGGCCCATGCCCAACCCATTCAGCTCCCCCACTCGCCCTCACCATGAAGTCGTACATGGCTGCGTCCATGAGCCAGAAGGCGATGGTCTTGTCGCCCACCAGCGCCTGGTCATGGCTCTCAGCATAGCCCACACACGGCTCAGCGTACCGCCTGGGAAGGGTCAGGGCAGCAGCAGCAGGTCCAAGCCATGGGATCTTTGGGGTTGCAGGAGAGGATGCGAGCAAGACCATTAGGTTGTCAGCAAGAGTGCGTAAGGACACAGGAAAGGCATACAGAATATGAAAAGGAGTAAGGTGTGGCCATTATTACATAACTATATGTAAAAGGAGGGCAAAGTGCTAAACACCTAAAGCAGGTAGAGAGGCAAATCGTGGGCTGAAATACAGCCAGTGGCCTTGCTTTGGCCTGCAACACTGCAACCTGACAACCAGTGGCCTCGACTCAGCCTGTATGACATGGGTGCATCAAGCTGTGCTGCATCAGGGAAGTCGCTAGGTTTCTGTCGTCACCTTGCTGCCCCACCTGTTGGTCATAGTGTGGCACAGGTCCTGCATGTCCCACTGGAAGTCGTTCTTGGTCTTCATCACCTCGATCCACTTGTCAGCAATGGCCATCTGGGCAAGGCAGGGCAGGACCAGGATCAGGAGTGCGTGTGGGCATGGGCGGGTGTGGGTGAGTGTCCTGAGTGCAGGGTACTGTGCAGGGCAGGGGGTCAGGACGAGGATCAGGAGTGTGTGGCCACTGCCATCAGCCCCAGACTGGTGTGCCTACCGGGTTCACCTACTACTGCACTACTACTGCAGCGGGTAGGAAGGAACACGCTGGGCAGCAACGCGCAAGGAGACAGCTCGGGGGCAGGATGCAGGAACCAGGATAAATCAGGGCCAGGGCCAGGGCCAGGGCAGGGCAGGGTGAGGAGCGGCAAGGGCAGGAGCAGGTGGAATGTGTGGGGCTGGATGCGAAAACCAGGCAGGGGCAAGGCCAGGGCCAGGCAGCAGAAGCAGGAGCACTAACAGGCAGTGGGGGTTAGACAGGAGCAGGGGGAGGCAGCGGGAGGGAGGAAAGGCGGCAGGGAAAGGAGGAGGGGAAGGCAGGGTGAGGAGGCAGGGGGAGGCAGGCTCCCACTGATGTTGCTGACCTGCAGGCGATAGTCAAAGCCCACCCCTCCCTCCTGCCAAGGCCGGCAGAAAGCGGGCATGCCGCTCACGTCCTCACCTGCAAGGGGCAAACAAGGCCCATGCCACGACTGCTGGCTGGCCGCTGCTGACATGGGGTGTGGCAGCAGCAGGGGTGGGGTGGGGTTGGCAGAGGCCAGGAAAGCCAGTGGGCTGGGAGAGCAGCAAAATGAGGCTGGGAAAGCAGCAGGGGAAAGCTGGGAGTGCAAGCTAGGAAAGCTCCCACGGCGCTGCCTGACTCACCCACTGTGTGGGGCAGGGGGATAGGGTCCCACCAGGCATGCCGACGCTGCCACTAGGCTCTGGGTTTAACTATGAGCTGCAGCACTGCCTGACTCACCCACTGTGACGCATGACGGGAACAGGTCGTGCAGCAGGTTGTTCACCAGCATCAGGTACACCACAGCGTCCACGTCTGTGTTCATGCCAAAGTACTCCTGGTAGTTGCCTGCAGCCAGCAGGAAGGTACAGCTTCACTGGGCAGCAGAGCGGGGGGGTGGGTCTGACTGTTGCCTGCTAGGAGTAGGAAGGGGAGATGTATGGTTGCCTGGTGGAAAGCATAGGCACTTCATTCCTTGCTCCCGTCCCTCACTTGAACTTCACTCTTACTCACACCCGGTTAAACTCCCTCACTGCCGCCAATCCACCCTTCCCCTGCCACTGCCACATGCGGCTATGACCCCCTGCGCAGTTACCTGCCCAGTTACCTACTGCCCCTGCCCCTAACCTTATCCCTGGTTTGCCTAATCCACCCCTTCGATGCCCTAGCCCCTTTGCCGACTTAGCTCACCACCACCTTTCCCCTCTCTGTGCTCCTGCTACCCCGTTTCCCTGCTCCTGCCACCTCTCCTCCCTGCTCCTCCTCTCCTCCCTGCTACCTCCTGGTGCGTCCACTGACCCGTGAAGGTATAGGACAAGCCATGGTGGTGGTACATCATGCTGGTCACGCCGTCAAAGCGGTACCCGTCAAACTTGTACTCGTCCATCCACCAGCGGGCATTGCTGAGCAGGAAGCGCAGAGTCTCCCAGTTGCCTGGGCCAAGACAAGGGGCAGGGGCAGGGGCAGGTTGAAGGTGAAGAGTGGAGAGTTGAGAGTGAAGATGGGAGGATGAAGATGGGAGGTGAGAGAGGAGAAGGTAAAGGGGAGAGTTTGATAGTTGCAGGGTGTGCTGGTGGCACCTGGTGCAACCTGTTGCAGGGTGCAGGGTTGCAGGGTGTCTAACTCTAACCCTAACCCTGCAGGGTGCAGGGTGCAGGGTTGCAGGGCCCTGGCACCTGTTGCAGGGTGTACTGGCACCTGTTGTGTGCTGGTGGCACCTGGTAGGACTAAGACCAAGATCATGGGGGTTGCAAGTGCTGCCAGGGCTGAGCACGGCTGCTGCTGCTGCTGCTGCTGCTGTCGCACCATAGTTGAACAGGCGTGAGTCCCACATCCAGTGGTTGCCCTTGGGGCCGGAGTGGAAGTACATGGCGTCAGTGCCGTCAAACATGTTGATGCCGTCGTTGGTGTTCTTGGAGGCGTGGCTGCGGGGCACACCCCAGCACCAGCTCATTGCAACCTGTGCTTCCCTACCCCTACCCTATCGCATGCTTAGTGCAAGGCACACATCAGCACCACACACCCCCCCAGGGGTGGAGCTGGGGCAGACCAGGCTGGTGCAGGCCACCTCGATGCAAGCCGTGGTCTTCTTTACCTGCCCTCTGTTCTTTGACTGCTATGGCTGTGAACAACTGCAACTGCAGCCAGCCAACTCCTCCCTGTCCTTAGCCACCAACTGCAGCCAGCTAACCCTTAGTCACCAGTCCCTGTACTTAGTCGCCTGTCCAAATGGACATCATGCGCCTAGCCACAAGCAGCTGGCGGCACTTGGCCACTTGGCAGATAATGAGACACTTAGCCACAAGCATGCAGCCAGGAAGATCTCAAAATGTCAAGCTCCTCGTCCATAGTGGCTAAGGGCGACTGGGCTAAGAGGTTTCCACAACGCTTGTGCAGCCAGCCCAGCCCAGCCCAGCGGGCAGGTTTCTGCTCACCTGTGCACGATGTCACACAGCACCACCAGGCCCAGCCTGTGCGCCTCATCAATCAGGGCTTTCAGCTCGTCGGGGCTGCCGAAGCGAGAGGACGCGCCAAAGAAGTTGGTGACGTGGTAGCCGAAAGAGCCGTAGTACGCATGCTCCTGCAACACAACAGCATTACCCAGCCACAACAACAGCATTGTGTTAGCCACAATATCAGCAGCAAAAGCCACCGCAGTGAACAGTGCACATGAACAGTGCCAGAAGTGATAGCAGCAGCAGCAGCAGCAGCAGCAGCAGCAGCAGCAGCAGCAGCAGCAGCAGCAGCAGCAGCAGCAGCAGCAGCAGCAGCAGCAGCAGCAGCAGCAGCAGCAGCAGCAGCAGCAGCAGCAGCAGCAGCAGCAGCAGCAGCCACAGTAGGACCAGCAGGAGCAAGGGCTACCAGCCAGGAAGTACAGATAGGAAGCTGCTCGGCAGCAGCAGGCGTCAGTGCAGCTCCAGGCGACAGGCCAGGTTGAAGCACCTGAATGGCCATAATCTGGATGCAGTTGTAGCCGAGCTTGCGGATACGAGGGAGCATGTCACGCCTGCAGCCATGCCCAGCATCAGGCCCCAGGTCAAGCCAGTGGCAGGCACTGCATGTTGGCCCTGATGATTCTTAGACTCCCGCTGGGGGCCCTTGTGAGCCAGTCAGGCCAGAACAACAGCAAGCCAGCCACAGGCTATAGGCTATGGTTCTGGGCTACCCATGGAGGCCCCTATGAGCGTGCCAGGCCTGAGGTTGTAGCTGTGAGGCATGTGACTCAACCACTTAACCATGTCTTAAGAATGCTAAGAGTCAGCATGTTTTCAAGGCTGCGCCACGCCCTTTTCTCCTGCTTTGCGCCCTGAGCCACTATCTCTGCCTGCAGTCTAACGCCCTGCTAAGCCAGGTGCACAGCACGCAAGCCTTAAGGCATGCAGTGCATGGCAACCACATGCAGCAGCTGTTAGGAACGCACTGCACACCCAGTTGTCCAAGGCCCAGTCACTGCCCGTCATTGCGTGTCAATGCAGCTTAGGCGCCATTTCTGCTGCAGCCACTGCTTCTGCTTCTGCCTCCTGCACCAGCCTCGGCCACCACCACTGCTGCCCGCCACTGCCACTGCTGCCACCCCAACTGCTTTTGCCTCCTCCTGCAGCTGCCTTGGCCACCGCCACTGCCACTGCTGCCACACCCCCTGCTGCCACGATTGCCTGTCACAGAGTCTCTACGACCGCCTGCAATATACGCCACTACAGCTGCCACCACCACTGGAAGCTACCGCCTCCCTGCGCAATCAAGTTCTTCAGCATAGTGCATTACCACTGCCACTTCAGCTGTGCCACCACCACCTGAAGGCTCTGCCTCCCTGCGCAGTGCAGTTTATCAGCGCAGTGTGGTGTGTGCTGACCTGAACTCCAGGTAGCTGTTGACCTTAGGTTCCACGCTGCTCATGCCAATGTGGCATTCGTAGATGCGCAGGGCCCGCGGCCTGAGGGGTAGCAACACGGCAACCAGGGCGTCAGGGCGAGCATGCATGCATGCTCCTTGACCATTTGACCACGGGTTCAATCTCAGCGTCCATCGTGACGCCCTCAACTCATGTTCGGCTCATGCTCATTGTGCTGAGCTCTATTTCGCCCTAATCATACCCCCCAGCACCACCCTGCCCTGTGCTCTCCCAGGGGCAGCAACCGCCCTGCCTGGGCTGCCCTGCAGCTACACAGCACTTGACAGCACGAGTCCTTGACATGGAGCACCTGCTGCACTGCACCGCACTGCACCGCACCGCTACACTACACAGCTACACTGCCATCAACGATGGGGTTGCCATTACACGGAGTTGCTGCACCAGCATGACCCACTTTGGGGGTCTGGGGTATTTGAAGGTGTAGCTCTTCAGCGGGTGGATCTCCCCAGGGGCACCCTTCTCAGGAGGCTCATAGTGAACCCCGTTGAACAACACCTCGTTCCACTCCTGCCACCACACCCCAGCAGCCCGACAGCAGGCAGCTACATCCACAAAAGAAATGAGCAACGCAGCAGCAGCCAGCATCCAGCATCCAGCACCAACACAACAGAGGGGAGCATCATCAGAGGGCAAGTTTGTCGTTGCATTGCCATCTGCTACTGCTGTACCAGGTCAGCCCTCTCTTCAACCCTCCCTGCGCCCTGCCCTGGCCAGCTCTGCCCTGCCCCTTCCCACTCCTGCGTGACCTGCCTCAGTGCTCTGTTGTGCAGCATTGCCCCTTCCTGCTCCTGCCTGACCCAACCCAGCCCACACCTGAGTCGCCCACTTGATCCAAGCAGGGATGCGCTCGACCCAAGCTCCGTCAGCCCCCTCCAGCCGGCACTTGATCTTGGTCCTGTGCGCCACACCAGCCTTACCGCACACTCTGACAGCCCACACACTTACACCTGCCACTAATACTCATAGTGGTCCTGGGCAACTGTCTGCACCAGACAACTCCCACACCATGAGCCTCACCTGCCTTCATCAACCGCCTGCTGCCACCACCACCAGCTCCCTTCAGCTGTCCGCCCACCGCCCCACCCACTGGCCTCTGTGCCCACCACCTGTTTCTATCATCCGTCCTCACACCACCCCTCCCCCTGCCCTGATTGCCCACCAGCCGCCCCCCTGCCCTGACTGCCCACCAGCTGCTGCCCGACCTGACTGCACCCTGCCCTGACTGCCCAGCAGTCGCCCCCCTGACCTGTGCGCTATGGCAGGGGTGCCGTCAGGCTTGTCAGGCAGGAACAACTCCCAGGTGCCAAAGTCATTCTTGCGTGCCCAGTGGTTGTCCTCAGGCTTCCAGTTGTTGAACTCGCCAATCAGGCACAGGGCCTGAGCCGAGCAAGCCAGCGACAACAGGTTTAGCACCAGCAACAGCATTGATTTAAAGCCGAGGCACAACAGAGCTGAGACTAACAGGTTGCATTTGCATAGATAGCATGGTATGATGTTACCCCTTGCCATGCTCCCCAATTCTGCCCTACAATGGAGTAAGCATCCATGAACATCGACACCCTGGCCTACTCTGGCCTACCCTGGCAAACCTTAAGAAACCCTGGCAAACCCTAAGAAACCCTGGCAAATCCCAAATCCTTGGCAAACCCTAACAAACCCTGGCACACTGTGTCATACCCTGGCCTTCCCTGACTCACCTTGGCCTACCCTGGTTTACCCTACAGTAAACAAGGTCACCAGGTGGGTGTGACCAGACAACGGCACCAGCTCCACCTACTACCAGCTAGCATCACTACATGCCAGGGCAGCCATGTCAGTGCCAGGGCTCAAGGGGCCAGCTCTGTGTGCAGCTGAACAGGCCCTACTGGAGGGGTGAGGGTCGGAGGGATGACATGGAGACAGCTGCCGCCCCAAGCCTTGAGCAGCACTGCCCCACCCTGGCACCCTGGCCACACGCTGCTTTGCACTGTGCCACCCCTGACTTGCTCAACATGCATATGTGCGCTCAGGCCCAGCTGCTGTACGCAGCGTCCTGGTGGTTCTTGGCGGCGAGGTCTGCACCACGTGCCCTGCCCTGCCTAGCTCCATCCTGACCTTGCCATGCATGCTCCAAGTTGGCCATGCATTGCCGACATGTTTCTGAAGCGCGTGCCCTGCCTTGCCCTGCCCTGCTCCATCCTGACCTTGCCATGCATTACCTGACTTGGCCATGCATTGCCTTCATGTACCGTGTGCCCTGCCCTGCCCTGCTCCATCCTGACCTTGCCATGTGAGGCCCTTGCATTGCCTGCATATTTCTGATGTATGCTGCTGGTACTGCAAGCAGCTGCTGCTGTCCCCTCAACGCCAGAGCAATGCTATCATGTCATAATCAGCCTGGTCCATGTAACGCTGCTCAGCTGGTCTGGGCCTGTCATGCTGTCTTGCCCAGGCTGCACAGCACTGCCCAGCCAGGCATGCTGGCCAGTTGGCCGCACAAGCGGCACACACGGCCGTAGCCAGTCAGGGGTGCTGCCAGGCAGTGGTGCACTGGGGTGCAGTGCAGGCAGGGGTGACCAGTGACCAGCCGCAAGGACCGTGACATAGGTGGGTGGGCCATAAGGCAGGCAGGCTGATGCTTTAGAGGTAGGCAGGCAGGTAGGGCAGGCAGGTAGGGCAGGCAGGCATGTGCAAGAGAAGGTCAGGCAAGTAGGTGGGCGGGCAGGTAGATGGGCAGGTGCAAGAGGAGGGTAGGCAGGCAGATGACCACACCTTGGCACCTGGAGCCCACTCGCGGTACCACAGGCCCGTCATGCCCCGGCACTCCCCCCGGTTGATGCCCATGTGCTTATAGCCTGCAAGGGAGGTGAGCACACCAGCTGGTGGCCCTGCTGCCTGGCCCCTGGTTTCAATCACCCATGTCATGCTGTGTGCCGACACCTTCCAGTCTGTTGCCTACTGGCTGCAGCAACACCGAGCAGACCTTGGCTACAAGGTAAACCCCTAGCCAGCCTGGTAGCCAGGAACCATGCAGGTCCCTCCAGCAGCCATCAGCTGCCGCTGAACACTGTCTGCCGCTGCTATGCTGTTATCTCTGGACTGAGAGGACCTGGTACACAGCAGCTTGCAGGCTGTGCAAAGCTGACTGCTCCAAGCAAGGCTGTGCTGAGGACTCCCAGCCCACTGCTGCCAGCATGCCCTGGCGGCACTGTGCCACTTTTGCCAGTTGTGGCGTCCTCCAGCCTGCGAGCCAGCCAGCCAGCCAGCCAGCCAGCCAGCTCACCCTGTGCAAACTTAGCCAAGCCTCCCTCGTTGGCATCAATGGCTGCGCGCAGGTCCTTGAACACCTTCCAGCGATACTGCAGCACAGCAGGGCTACACAATGAGCGCTGCTGGAACCAGGCACGTGGCAGGGAGTCACAGCAGTGAGTGACCATCAGGGGTTTGATCAAGAAGGCGGAATGAATAATCACCAGGGCACCCAGCATGACATGGTGCCCCATGGCTGTTCAAGCAGAGGTTGAAGGAGTGGGCAGCTGTTCACTAACCCTGAAGTGCCCCTCTGACGACCACAGCGTGTTGTCCCACTGGAAGCAGGCCGTGCCGTCGTGGTTGGGGATGGGTGAGATGGCGCCGTACTCGTCCACATACTCATTGTCCGGGGCGACCTCCAGGGCGGGACTCCAGTAGTCCTCGGGGCCCGAGGGAGCCGAGGCCAGCAGACTGGCATCGTCCACCTCCGGCACCTCGATGCCTGCGAGCACCTCGATGTATGCCAGCTTGGCACTGCAACCCGCGGCAGGTATCGAGCCTAGCGGAACTAGCGGAACCAGCTGTCCGAGTGCACCTGCTTGCCGCAAACCGTCCTCCAGGTCGGTGATGGCGGCCTCCGCTTCAACAATGGTACTTTTGAGCAGGTTGTTCTCCTGCCGTAGCACCTCCAGTGGCTCGATCTCCGTGGCTCTCATGGCCACGATGCGCGGTCCCCTGGGCAACAGGCCTGCACAACCGCGGTCGTGAGTTGCGGGTTTCCTGAGATTGGGTCTTATCGGAAGCGAAACAACGCGCTTCAAGCCGAGCTAACCAGCACTTGCTGTGGAGGGGACGCAGCTCACTTGCGGGGGGGCGCGATAAGAGACCAAGGTGCTGACGAGTTGTTTGCGCAGAGGTGGCTGGGCAACGCCCAAACGACGCCCTCATGTTGCGAGGAGCGCTTGCTGAATGTTGCGAGGAGCACCTGCTGAATTTTGGTGGAGATGCCTTTAGTGAATCAAACCAGGGCCCATGTGTTGGGTGAGGGAGCGCCGCTCCGAGGGTACATCGGTGTCGGTGCGTGTCAGGATAGATAAAAGCCCATGACTGTGAAAATGGCAAGTAACTGCACATGCAGATCATCAGAGACAGTGGCTAGTCACTGATACCCTTCAGAGGTGGCCGGCGGATCCGCTTGCCTTGTCTGGTGGAGTATTCGGCAAGAAAAGCAAAACAGGCATGGTAAGGAAACATGCCTGCCTCAAGGTATCTCCGTGACATTGCTTATGCAAAACCCGTCAACACATGCAGTCCCTGGGTTGGATTGGGTCAGGGACTAATCCAGGGTGGTCAAATTGAAATGCATTAAGTGGTCATCTACACCATGTGCGAGCATGGCCACAAATCAAAGCAAGCAAGAAGCAGGAGCGCAGAGTGCAGAGAGATGGCAAGCATGCGCAGCCATACTCAGGTAGCCACCACGCCAGCGAGCACTTCCCGATGCGCCTGTGAGTGGCCTGCGCGACACTGCAATTGTTTTTCTGGACCCTTTTCTGACCTTTCTTCCCCCATCGCACGTAGCCATCATCCCGGCACGCCTGCCGTGCGGCAAGGCAAGGCGCGGCGAAGTGCTTGCACGGGCTGAACTGGAGCAGTGCGAGCTGAGCACGAACCGACGCGGTTTGCTGGGTGCCACTGCTGCCCTTATGGCATCCACTGCACTACCATTGGCCTCGGTCCCACCTGCACTGGCCAACAAAGTCTTGTCGCCGGATTGGGAGCTGGTGCGTACAGAGTCTCTTACTACAGCGCTGCATAGCAATCAGCGTTTTTGTGGATATGGATGCGAGTTGGGGGGTGGGGCTGCAGGTGGAACTGCCGTTGGACAAGGGCGTCGTCCTCTTGGACATCACCTTCACCACCACGGATCCCAATCACGGTATGTGCCATCTCACCACTTGCACACCCACCGCGTCCCTTGACCGCTACAAATTGATACTGCAGGCTTCCTGCTCGGAACCCGGCAGACACTTCTTGAGACCTTTGATGGGGGGAAATCCTGGCAGCCGCGATCAATTGAGGCCGCAAAAGATGAGGGCTTCAACTACCGCTTCAACAGCATCAGCTTCAACGGCGATGAGGGCTGGATAGTGGGCAAGCCCGCAATCCTGCTGCACACCACCGATGGTGGCAAGAACTGGGAGCGCATCCCCTTGTCCGCAAAGCTGCCAGGTCAGCAACAGGCAAAAGTGTCTGCAGGCTGGCACATAGGGTTTGGCTGAGATTGCTTCAACGATGACTCAGGCACTGTGGTGTGCTGGCCCCTGTTGCAGGTGTCCCGCTGCTTATCACCGCACTGCCCGGCACTCCTGGTCAGGCAGAGATGACAACAGACCAGGTGCGCTCAGCGCATCTTAATTGGCATATGTGCTTAGCCACACACCCCTAAGCCACCCCCTCTCCACCACACCACGTGGCATTGGCCGCATGGTAGCACCAGACCCCAGCATCACAAATCCCAGCAGCATGCTCCTCCTTCTTGGCCAGTGATCATACAGTTTGCAAAGGGCTGAGACACACAACGCTAATGCCTAAAAGTGCGCCAACGCAGCTGAGGGCGACGCTGTGGTGGTGGCACATGCTCTCAATAGATCATGTTTAAGGGCAGTGCAGTGTGTTGATGAAGCACAGCGGACGTTTTCAGAGCAGCCAGCCTAGCAGCTGAGTCTTAGGGCTGGGCTGACGTCCTGGGCTTTGTGCCCCGCGTTCGCATGCGGCTGCATTGCAGGCAGGGGGGTAGGGCAGGGCCAGCAGCCTGCATGCAGCTGGGGACTGGAGCTGGCGCTGCGAACGTTCTTAAGGCGCACAGCAAACGTATCACACCTGATGGGATGGCAGCCCTTCCCACACTAGAAAATTGACCATGGGCAGCTCTCTGGCCAGCTCCCTGCACTGCACTCATGCAAGCACCCGGCGCATACCCCACTGCTTGTGATGTAAGGGCTATATGCTCCATTGTGCATGTCAGTTGTCCTTTGGCCCTGCCTTTTGTGGCCTTGCATGGTGTGGTGATCGTCCTCCCAAGATGCTGAGGGTGGATGGCAGCTCAGTGGACTGCAGTGGAGAGGACCCAGCAGCTGGTTGTGCCTGTGCTTATCAAACAGATGCAGTACATTGACTTGTGCTGTTGCAAATTTTGTAGCTCTTGTTGTACAATCAGGGGTTGCATTTGGAAGGGCATACACCGATGTTGGGTTTGGGCCTGTGCAGGGCGCCATCTACGCCACTGACAACACCGCGTACACTTGGAAGGCCGCGGTGCAGGAGACAGTGGACGCCACCCTGAACCGCACCGTGTCCTCAGGTGCGCCTCACCGGCAGCAGCTGGCAGCGGCATGGTGCGCCTGCAGCCTCCCTCCCCAGGTCAGGGTGACCCTGGTGGTCAGGGTGCGGTTGCCCGTGCTGGGTACGGCATGACATGGCAGGTTTCGCAGCCTGTATCAGCGTACAGTGGCTAGCAATGTCAGCGGGTGGGTGGGAGTCAGCAGGCAATGAGAGGTCAGTGCAGCAGGCATGGCTTTTGACTGTGATGCTTCATATTTGCGCCTGGGGCTGGCCTCGTGAGCAGTTGACCCTCCTCTCTCCCTTTTGCACAAACCCTGCCCTTTACGCCCGCTATGCACTACACCATGCTATGCCGCTACACCATCCACCCCATGCATGGACATGATCATTATCCAGTCAACCACACCTTGAGCCTGCTCTCCCCACTGCTGGCCCCGTCCCTCAGCCCCCTACCCGTGCCTAAGCCCACTGGCAGTACCCAGTGCAATGCTTTCCATTCCGCCTCAGCCCCTGGCCCACTCCCTGCCTGCCCGGCCTAAACATCACCATGAGATGCTGCCCCTGCCCATTCTGCCTCAGGCATCAGTGGCGCCAGCTACTACGAAGGCTACTTCGCCAACGTGTCCCGCAACACCGCGGGCGACTACGTTGCCGTGTCCTCCAGAGGCAACTTCTACATGACTTGGGAGGCCGGCCAGCCCTACTGGCAGCCGCACAACCGGCCAGTGGCCCGGCGTGTGCAGAACATGGGCTGGACCCCGGACAACAAGGTAGGCCACCCAACACACACCCCTGGTGCAAGGGGCGCCTGCAAGCGTGACGGCGCTGGCATGTATGCTTGGGGCTGACCAGCTGTCGAGCCTGCTGACAGGTCATCATCAGGGTCAGGAGCGACTGCACCCACATAGCCCAACTCACACGCTGAGGGCTGGCCCCATGGGCATGAGCCTCCGTGCCTCAGATGCCAGGTCCCAGGTGCCCGCCTGGATGCCAGGCCCCGTCCACTACCTGGCATCTATACCTATTTAAACTGCCAGTGGCATAGGGCTCATCTAAGGGTTGTCACCGCCCCTCACACCTGCTTGCTTGAAACACATGTTGCTTGTCTGTTGGCTGGCCTGATGCCTGCTGCTACCGTCGCCTGCTACCGTGCCACACCTGCTGCGGCCGATGTCTGCCTGGCTGGCTGCTGGTCCTCCAGCCTGCCTGCTGCCCCTCCTGGGTTGCCACTGCAGGTGTGGGTGTCTACGCGAGGGGGTGACGTGCTGGTGGCCACTGAGCCTGGCGTCACTGAGAAGTTTGGTGGGTGGCTAAGGGGGGGCAGGCACATCACATAATGCTCAAGTCCAGTACAGCGCTAGGAACTTGTTGGTAGCTAGTATCCTGATGCAAAGGACAGGCTGTTGCTTTGCATGGGTGGCTTGGCAGTTATCCGATGTCACCAACACAGTGGTTGTGTAGTCGCCACCACGGAAAAGAATCGTCGCATCCACACTCTCATCCACGGGCAGCTGTTTGTCTGCTGTCGCAGAGGACGTGAAGCTGAACAGCCGAGGGTTTGGCATCCTGGATGTGGGCTTCCGCAACAGCGAGGTGGCGTACGCAGTCGGAGGCTCCGGCTCACTGTTCAAGAGCGAAGACGGCGGCAAGTGAGTAGACTGTCGGATGTATGAGGCTGCAGCAACGGGGTTGTCAACATTTGAGCATGACGGAAGGCACAGTCAGGTCCCAATGGCGTATCACGGCTGCGCACCCGGCCCCGCGTTCCGTAGGACCTGGAAGCGTGACAAGAGTGGAGACGATGTGCCCGCCAACTTGTACGCCGTGCGCTTTTTCAACGAAGGCAAGGCAGGCTTCATCCTTGGCAACGACGCAATCCTGTTGCGTTACATCGGCCCGGCATGACTTGGGCAGCGCTAGCGCATGGCGCAGTATGCCAGTTTTTCCTGGCCTATGCCAGTGGTCCTGGCGTGCGACGACTGGCGCGGGAAATTGGATTCTTTTCTGTTTGTAAGATGACAGACCCTACTGCGTCGAATGATCGTTCGTTTGCCTCAGCCATCGAGGTGTTCCCAAGGTTTGCAGCGCGATGGTAGACTTGTACAACTCTAGCGTCGCCCGCTATTCAACAAGGAAGACTGACCACTACCGCTGGAGTCGAGAACGTGTAAAAGCCGCACACCAAGCGCGCTACGGCGGTTAGACTTCATCATTGGATGTCGCCATCGTCAACCGCATTCATGATTCTACCGACGTTGTGCCCCATGCCTGTCCTCACTCACAGCTTTCTCTGCTTCCCCGTGTTTGCCAGCGCTGCAAACCCCGCTGCCAGCTGCCTTGCCTGCACGAGCAGCGAGGCCACACCCGGCCCCCCGTCCGTCGTCGCTCGGCGCACGGCACTGCCCGGCCCACTGCCTTCGACCGGCGCAGCGTGCGGCTGGCTGAAGCTTTCGGCAGGAGCCAGCGGTGCTGTGCTGCCCATGCCTTGCGCGCCACCAGGTTGCTTGGCGCTGCGGGGCCTAGCCGCCGCACCTGGGCTGGGACGCCCTGAGCTGCAGCCAGGTGACAAGCTCGCCGTGCCATGGCTAGCCTTGGCTCCGGCCTTGACAGGACAGGCAGAGCCTCGTGCTTGAGGCTGCACTTTGGCTGGGCATCGGGCCCACTGGCTGCTGGGGCTGTGCACACCCCGCCTCACAACCTTGCCACTTCCAGGCCGCACTCCTGAGGGGCTGGTCTGTGCACTGCTGGAGCTAGCGGCCGGCCTGTGGGGCATACGACTGTGCGGGCCATGGTCGGGGCTGCTGGCCTCAGAGACACAGGCGGCCGGTTCGGCATTCGCACGCCCTGCAGTAGGGCCCGGATGCGCCAGAGCATTTGCCAGCGCCGAGCCTCGCGCCCCGCCGAGCGGCAGCCGCGGGATAGCATAACTTAACGGATTTCGTCCCGCGCCACTGTCGGTCACGTCGGACTCTGACAACGCTGCGAATATGGCTGCAGAGGCGGCCATGCCGGCGTTAAGGCCGGCGCTGCTAGCCCCAGTGGCGACAACCAGCGGCCGCGTCATGACCGATGATGTGGCCCGGTTCGGCACGATGTCTGCGCTGCTGTGTGAGACAAGCGCGGTGCCAGGCGCACTGCACGTAGGCTCGGCATCAGTATTGTCGCTGCCAGCAACGTCCCAGGCCCTAGGCAGTAGTCCCAACCGCTGAAGCTGCGAGGGGCGACGGAGTTGCGCGTCTTCCTGTCTCACTCCAGCGCGAAGAAGACAAGCCTCAATCCCTCCCTTACGTTCCTCTTTCGCTACCAGCACAGCGTTGCTGCTGGCCGCCGCCGTCCCTCCCGTCCCGAGCAGCAAGGTGTTCTTCTGTGCTATGCCGTTGTGCACACCCGCAGGTGCCTCTGGCAGTTTGAGCTGTGCCAGCAGATGGTGGCCACCGTCAGACTGCCTGCCCCAAACTGCAGGGCCTCGACCATTGTGCCGTGGAGAGCTGGCGGGGCTGTGAGTCCCAGTCCCCAACCCAGCACTGCTGCGCAGCCCAGCCTTGGAAGGGCTGCGCTGGCTATGACCCCCCTGGCCCCCTCTCCCTCCCTTGACCCCTGGCCGTGCCTTGCGCCCTGATAAGAGCACGGGCCAGTCCCCTCTCAGCAGCCGCACCCTGCCTCCCACACCCTCCTCACTGTCGCTGCCAGAAGCACCCTCCTGCCCAACCGCTCTGCCCAGTTGTGCCCTGCCGGCCTCCAGCCCTGCTGCTGGCCTTGAGTCGCTGCAGTCAGGGCTGCTGTCCAGCTCCTTGGGCCCCCTCCGCCTGCCCGGCTGCTCCGCCCAGCACGCTAGCGCTGCCTGCACACCCAACGCCGCAGCGGGCTGGCCTGGACGGCATGTGCTGCCAAAGGCGCTGCTGGCCGCCACCGCCTGCTCATGCTGCCGCAGGATGGATAGCACCGAGGGGTTGGGCTTGGTTCCGCCTAGACCCTCCAAGGTGACATGGTGAGGGGCCGGGCTGCTTGCAGGCGCCTGCGGAGCGGTACGAGGGAGCAGCAGTTCAGTGTCGTGTGTGCAGTGTCGGGGACATGCAGTGTGGGCTGGTGCAAGCTGGCGTTGCATGGCACCAGCAGCACTGCTGTCTGCAGCTGTCCTGATAATGGGTAGTAGCACAGTCGCCTGCCTCGCAGGCCGGCCTGCCGTGTGCAGCTGTCCTGATGTTCGGCAGTAGCACACCCTATGGCCCCCTACCCTACCCTACCCTGCTCTCCACCCCTGAACCCCACCCTACCCACCCCTACACAAGCCTCCCTTTGTTCCTTTCCATCCCATCCTTTTGCATCACGAGGCTTGCCGGATCTCTGGCAGTGAGCTCAGCATGCCATGCAGCATGCTTCCTGACCTCCTCATGCCTAGGCGCATGCAGTTCTGATCTGCCCTGAACTTCACTCCGGCCTGACTCGAACCACTCATCACAGCAGCAGGGCGGCGGCCCACCTGCGGGCGAGCCCCTGCTCCCCTCGTCCGTCCCAGCAGCTGCCGGCCCCTGCCAGGACTCCTGCGTGGGCTGGGCCGGGGTCGCAGGGTGGTGGCACGGTCGGCCTGTGTGGGGTGGTGCAAGGCGGTGTGCTGGCGGCCACGAAGGCCACCCAGGCCACTGGCTGCACTGCTGCTGGGGCTGCTGCTGTGGCATGGGGTCAGGCCCTCGGTGCTGGCACTGCCCCCTCCTGGCCCCTGCACCAGCTGGTGGGAGGTGGTGTGGTCAGGTGGTGGGGCAGGGAGGCCAGGCGGGGCCAGCTGGTGCAGGGGCTGAGGTGGGACCATGCTGAGCCTCCCTGTGCCAGTAGCTCCGGCTGCCTGTCCCTCGCTGTCGTTCTGCAGCGGGGGGTGGCCCTGTCTGACTTCACCGTTACCTTCCCAACCGCCACAACCACCTGCCCCACCACCGTGACCATCCCCGCCACCAGCACATGCGCCCCTGACTCCCCATCCACCACCACCACCCGTAGAGTACCCTTGCCAGCCGGCTTGAGTGGGGTTAGGGAGGCAGGGGTGGGCGCGGATCGGAGCTGCCGTTGCGGCGGCGGCATTGGGAGGCAGCTGGGCAGGCTGAGTGGGGTGCTGCCCCAGCCCTGCCGACTGGCTGGTGCTTGAGCTCAATTGCTGTTGTTGGTCCGTGTGGGGGAAGGGAAGGGTCTCTTCAGGCAGGGAGGGAGCCACACCCGCTGTCCCGCCCCCAGGCCGTACCGCAGCAGGTGGCTTGGCCGCCCCTACAGCTGCAGACACAGCTCCTGGTGAGCCTGATGAGGTCAGGGCGGTGCCTTGCAGGAGGGCTAGGAGCTGCTGCAAGTCCGCCAGCTGCCTGCCTGGCTGCACGCTGGCGGCTGGGTTGCTGCCTGGCCTCACAGCCTGCTGCTCCCCTACGTCCACCACACTGACCGGCTGTTGCTGCCTGATGCTCGACTCAGTGGCTGGTGGCGGTTCCGGGTGGCCACACAGAGCAGCAGAGCTGCCACCTGTTGCCTGGTCAGGAGCCTGCAGCCTTGTCGGCACGTCAGGCTGCTGCCAAGCAGCTCCTCCACCTGCTTCCTTGCCCCTTCCCCTGCTCCTGGGCTTGCCCCCACTGCTGGCGGTGTCGCTGTCAGAGCGGGACAGGGCAGGCTGAGGGCGCGGTTGCGGCCGGCCAGGTGTGGGCCTGGCAGTCTTGGTCTGAGAGGCCAGGGCAAGCCGGGGTCGCAGGGTGGTGGCACGGTCGGCCTGTGTGGGGTGGTGCAAGGCGGTGTGCTGGCGGGTAGGGCTGGGTTGAGGGGACTGGGGCAGGGGCAGGGGCAATAGGGCCAGGGGGTCAGCAGGGTCAGGGGGGGTGGACATAGCAGCAGGGTCAGGATGGAGGCAGGCTAGGGCTGTACAAGGGGCTGCTGCTCCTCTCCAGAGGCCACCTACCCGCATTGCCCGCCTTGCGCGCAGGGCAGCCTGGCCACCTTTGACATGAGCGCCTTTACCAGCCTCCTGCTCCTCCTCTTCGTCATCATCATCATCATCATCACCAGCCTCAGCCACTGAGTGGGTGCTTGGCTGCTGCATAGCTGCAGGCTGGGCCCCCTTCCTCAACAGCCCACCCCCAGCCTCCGCAACCCCTGGCATAGAGGGCCTCAGTGTGGTGTGTGATGCAGCCTCTGACGACCCTGCTGCTGCTGCTGCTGCTGCTGCTCCTGTTGCCTTGGCCCTCCTGTTCCGGTCCTCATCACCTTCGTCTGCAGCGGCCGCAGCAGCCATGGCGGCGACGAAGCCTGGGGCCGGGCGGGCAGGGACATGCAGTGCTGCTGTCTGCGCAGCCACCCCTGCCATGGTGCGGTGCTTAGACAGCACGTTGCCCACGGCACCGCCTGTGGGGCTGTGTGGGTTCCTGCTGCCAGACTGGCCGCCTGGCCAAGAGGCTGTGGTCCCAGGGGCTGTGGGCCCAGGGCGCCTGGCTGTGGGGTGGATGGGTGGGTGGGTGTGTATGCCCAGCTGCTTCAGGGCAGCGCCTAGCACTCGGAGCGCTAGGGGGCTGTGCACCTCCTGCCTGCTGCCACCGGGGCCGCTGCTGCCGCTGCTGTCGCTGTCAGCAAAGGGGTCTAGAGCACTGCCTGGCTGGCAGCCCCCAGCCCACTTCTCCCCCTGGCACTGCTGCTGCTGCTCATTGCTCTGCCTCAGCTGATCCTCAGGCAGTTCGTCTTGGGCTAACGAGGATGTGTGGAAAGGGGGTGGCTGGGGCACCCCCTCCCCTTGCCCCTCTTGGGTGGGTTGGTGTGGAGGGTGAGGTGGCTGCTGCAGGCTCTGTCTGTCCAGCAGCTGTTGCTCCTCCTCCTGCTGCTGGCGCTGCTGCAGCTGCAGCTGGTGCTGGTGCAGGAGCGCCGCTTGCTGCTCTGCTAGCTGCTGCTGCAGTTGGGCTAGCTGCTCCGAGCCAATCTTGCCCACGTACAACTGCTCAAGTGCGGCTTGAAGGCCGGCCACCTGGGACGCAGGCCAGGCCAGGTTAAACATCACAAGGGCTCAAGCGAGGTCAGGTCAGGTTAGGTTAGGCAGCACAAGGGCCAGGCAAGGTCAGGTTAGGTTAGGCAGCACAAAGGCCAGGTAAGGCCAGGTGTGGTCAGGCAGCACAAGGAATGCTGAGGAGTGTGATCAGCCACCACCTGCCACCCTCCTGTTGGGCTTCCAGGTGTCCAGGTCAGGCAGCATACAGAGTGCTGGAAGAAGATACAACGAGAGGGAGGAAAAGTGTGTGGCAAAGACAGAGAGAGAGAGAAAAGAGGTTAAGGGTGCCTCCTAGCTAAGGAAGATAACAGAAGCTCAGAGAACCATGACGACTAGAACAAAAATTATACACACAGACTATGATGCTTGTAGTGCTGGCTGGTGAGGCGTGGTGCGGCATACTGCTGGATGACGAGTTCTGGCTGGTGCAGGCAGCCCTGAAGGTGACCATGTGGCCATCATGCGCGTTGTATGTCTTGTCTCATGTAGCTGGAGGAGGAGGCAGCTGATCTGTCCCAGCGGTGGTTGGGGACACACAAGCAGCCGGTGGTGTTCTTTGGCAGCGCTGGCATTGGCACGCTGGGCAGGTGGGTGGCCAATGACGAGCAGCAGGCCTGTCACCCGGTGGTAAAGAGGCCCACCAGCGGCAGGCTAACAGACAGGGTGCCAGGTCAGCCAGGAGCCAGCAGTTCGAGGCGCTGTTGTGGGGGCTCATGTGGTACCCCTGGGGTCATCAGGCCACCCCTGGGGACCTGGCCACCCACCTAGGCAAGGAGTATCCCTAGGCAAGGAGTATCCTGGCCTGAGCTACAGCAAGCTGCAAGACCGAGCACCCCTGGGGACCTGGGCACCCACCTGTTGCTCTGACAGGTTGCGTTGAGTCTGACAGCAGGATAGCTCCGCCTGGCATGCAGCAAGGGCAGTGCGGGCCCGGGCCAGGCGACTGGACAGACGCTGCATGCGGACTGCTGCCTGAGGGCAGGCAAGAGCAGGGTCAGGGCCAGGGTTAGTGTCAGGGTCAAGGGTCAAGGGTCAGTGGTCAGGTTCAGGTTCAGGGTCAAAAGCTTGCCCAGTGGCTTGCTCCCACAGGCCTGCAGGGCTGGGCTACACCGCAGCAGCCACCTTGTTGGCGGCGTGGATGAACTGCTCCTGGTGCAGCCCAGCCGTGTCCATGAACTGCTGCAGCTGCATCAGCTGCTGCCGCCCAGCCTCCACCTGGGAGCAGCCAGGCAGGCACAGCACACACTCACTCACTGACCATCTGTCCAGCCGCTCCATGTCCCTGAGCCAGGAGCTGGTCACAACTGGTCACACCCAGGTCTGGTGCTGCATCCATGGCAGCTGGTGACTGGCAGACGCTGCGGCTCCTTTGTGCTGCATTAGCACTGCGTATGCCCACAAATGGTAAAGGCCAGGTCAGCCGGCCAGCTTAGCTGTTTAGCGTTTAGAGCACTGCGTATGCCCATGAATGGTGAAGGCCAGGTAAGCCGGCCACCAGACCAGTCTGAGCTTAGCTGTTTAGCGTTTAGAAGTTTTGGCGGTGCCTGAGGGTGCCCTTTTGGGTATGCCCTTTGGGTAAGCCCTTTGGGGCGCGTTCCCTCACCCTCCCTTCACCCAGCCTGGCCCATCCTTCAGCTGGCGGCTTAGCAGTGCAAACCTACGACACCAACACAGCCACCTGCTGCCCACCTGCTGCCCACCTGCTGCCCGCCTCCTGCCCCAACCCCACCCCACTGGCTGGCTAGATAGGCAGGCTGGCGGTGCAAACCAACAACACCAACACAGCCACCTGCTGCCCCAACCCCACCATGGCCACGGCCAGACCCTGGCTCACCTCCAGGCTGAGCGCCGTGCCGCGCTGCTCTGACGCAGCCAGCCGCCTCTCCGCCTCCTCCCTAGCGCTCTTCTCCTTGCTGAGGAAGGCCTGCAGGGCCTCAACACGCCGCTGCAGCAGCGCCCGGTCAGCCTCTGTGGCAGCAGGGGCAGCACCGCCAACAACCTGGGCAACCAGGAGAACCACCTGCCTGCCTGCCTGCTTGTGCCACAATTAACACCTGGCCCCCTGCCTGCCTGCACTACCATTGACACCTTGCCCCTGCCTGCCTGCCTGCTGGCCTGCACCACTATCAATCTGGGCATTTCAGGGCATGGGAGCTGCTGCCACGCACAAGCACCTGTGGTCCTGCTGCCTGCACTACTCAGGCAATACCCAACGCCTTTGTGCGCCCCCTACAGCCACCCAGCTGCGCTGCTTGCTGCTGGCCTGTCTGCGGCTATCTGCGAGCGCCCTCCCTCCCTACTCAAGCCACAGTAGAGCACAGCACGGTTGTCTGCAGTCTGTCTGCCAGCTGTACGGTTCGATTGCCCTGACCTTTGGTGCTGATGGCGGCAGCATAACAGGCTCTGGAGGAGAGTTTGCTGATGGTGGGTTCGCTAGTGGTGGGTTGCTGATGGTGGGTTTGCTGATGGTGGCTTGCTAATGGTGGCTTGCTGGTGGTGGGTTTTGCAGCTCACAATCTACAAAGAAGAGCTCCATCTGACCCCCAGCTTGTTGCCCGCTGATTTGTCAGCATGCAGACTCTGTACAGGCAGAGGTGACTCCCTGCCGCCCACTGACCTCCATTGCTGGCCGCCTTGCGCGCAGAAAGCAACTCCCTGGCCAGGCTGCCGCGGGTCTTGACCCCGGATACCATGGTTCGTAGACGGGCCCGCGCAGCAGCCTCCGCCTCCCGTGACTCATGAAGCTGCATGGCAGGCGGCATGAGGAGCAACATGTAGAGCACTATGTGGTGCGTATGAGTGCAGGCTGAGGACAGGTTGAGTACAGGCTGAGTGCAGGCTGAGGATATGAGGAGTACCATGTGCTGAGTACAGACATGTGGTAGGGCAAGTGCAGGCTGAGTGCAGCCTTTCATCCACACGCATCAGTATTGTAGGGTTTGAGGGTTTGAGTGATGGTGGTGGTGTGGGCTGGCGAGCAGGATAGAGAGCACCAAGTTGCACTTGCCCTAGTGCATAACTGGCAAGCTGGGCAACAAGGCAGCAGATGGGAAGATTGATGGGAAGATCTTGGCAGGCAGGCAGAGAGTGACGATGGTGCAGGCCGGTGTTCGCTGCAGTGTCTGACGGTGTTGCTGGGTTCAAGCAGGCAGGCAGGCAGCCGACAAGCAGCAGGCATCTACATTTAAACTGCCTAAGGACGCAGTCAGTGATCTTTGCAGCGCGGCAGTGCTGCTAGGTCTGACGGCTCGGTGCTGGGTGCAGTCAGTCAGGCATTCAGCAGCTCACCAGATGCTCCAGCTGCAGCACCGCCTGCACCAGCTGCCCCTCTCGGCCTGACAGCTGGGCGCCCCCACCCTGCCCCTGGCTCCCACCCTGCTGCTGCTCCCCGGCATGGGGCTGCTGCTTCACAGCATGCGGCTCATGCATCGGCTGCGCCACCAGCGTCGGCTGCAGCCCATGTGGCGCTGTGCCAGGCCCCAGTGGCTGGTGTGGTAGGGTAGGGTCACACCAGCGCTGAGGCGAGGGCATGGCGGGTCGTTGCCAGGGGTTGGGTGCGTTTGGGTGGAACCTCATGGCCAGGCCTGATGACAGGGCCAGGCCATAGGAGGGGAGGGAGGTGTCAGTGGTGGAGGTGCCTCCCTGGCTGTTTGCTGCGTGGGTGGCTGAGGACGTGCTGCCTGGTCCTGCCGGCGTGGCGGTGGTGGCGTGTGGTTTGAGGCGGAGGGGCTTGGCGCGTGCGGCAGTGGGGGTTGCCACGAGGGGTGCTACCTGCATGGGTGAAGAGGAGTGTTGTTGTGAAATCTCTGCTGCAGTATCCTTACTCATCCAACCGCGTAACGAGTCAGGTGATGGGCTAGAATGCTTACTGATAAACATCAGCTTCCCTTTTCCATGACACAGAAATCTGCTCACCTTGAGCCTGGATGGCGCCAGGCCAAGAGGTTTAGCCCTAGCGGGCCGGTGCGCCAGTGGAGTCCCCTGATTGACAGACCCAGCCTCACTGCCAGCATACTTGCGGTAGGCTGCCCTGCAGGCTCACAGCAAACAGCTACCTCTGACTAGAGCAGGCCCTAGGCACAGGGCATGGTGTGCAGCACTGCATGCATCAGCCACGCATGGTGCCACACACATGGTAGGTGGGCCCATTTCATGTGTGTGAGATCACTTTTGGTACACTGTGGCACCAGCAAGGGCAGTAGGGCTCTGCAGATGGCATGCGCAGCAGGCGTGGTCACTGACTCATGTGGGCGCCATGTGTGTACCTGGATGACGATGTCAGTTGGCTTGCTGGTGTGGCTGAGAGAATGGACCGTTCTTGATCCTTGCTGCCTTCTAGGCCTCCTCTCCTGCTCTGCTTGCTGGCGCTCGACCCTTTGTCCAACCGTGCAACAACACTGGCGGGCTTGTTCTCTCCTGCTGACCGCTGTTGCCGGACTTTGCGTTTGCATGCTGGCACTTCCAGCTGCTTTGCAGCGCAGGGAACATTTGCCTGCGAGTGTGCACCTGGACTGCATGGCAAAACGCATGCTACCTTGGTAGGGCCTGCACAACCTGCTGTTGCAGCGCTGTGTTTTGTTGTGCAGCCGTGAGAGCCTGGTTGCAAAAGGCTCGAACACTGAAACGCCATGCATTGTCAGCTGCATGTAGCAGCTGCATGTGCTTACGTGCATTGTTGACGATTGTCTCTGGTTCAAGAACTGCAGCACGTCCATGTCCACGGCACTCTGGTCAAGGTTGCTATACTGAAGGTCATCGTCGTACGAGTCACCGCAAGAGTCGTGGTATGCACCAGTGTCGCGAACAACAGGTGCCGAATGCTGCCATTGGGCCCATTGGTCATACGCATCGTCATGGGGCAGCGACATAGGTGGCTTGCTTAGCTGCTGCTGCAGCTGGAGTATTTTCATAAAATCGTATTGGGCAACCGGCTAAACCCTGCTAACTGACTCGTCCCTTGCCTGGCATTCCCACATGGCTGTCGAGAGCGGCGTGCACACGCTGATTGTCATTGCTGCATCTCATTATGTAGAACGCGCTCGATGGGCTCTAGACTTGGCGGGCATCCAGTATGTCGAGGACAGATGGCCTCCTGTGCTACATGTGTGTTGCTACTCTGCGCTGCTGCGCTTGTCTCCTACTCACCATATTCCTCTTGCACAACTCGTCGTACACCACGATTGCTGCACCTCAGGTGTTTGGCTTGCGTAGCTATGGGGTAGTCAAGACGACCTCCCTACCAGTGCTGGTCCTGCCCAGCAAACGCAAGTTGACAGACAGCCAGGACATCCTAGACTATGCGCATGCAGCCATGGGACCTGCATCGCCATTGTACCCAAGTGACCCAGAGCAGCTGCGACAGGTCTCTGCCTTCAAAGCATTGCCCTGCCGTGACTTATTCAGGGAGCGGTGCAGGCAGAGGCTGTTTGTTACTGCTGCCATGGAGTCACACGCACATCTGAGCCCTTGCCCATGCCCTGCTGCCAGCCTGCCTGTCTGCCCGCCTGCCCGCCTGCCTGCCTGCCTGCCCAGCCCCCTGGCATGCCTGGCCTCTCGGTCAAAGATTTGGAGCTGCTGTTCTCCAAGAAGCTGGGGGTCATGGCCCGGGTCATGGTGTACCAGGTCCTGTTCACCAAGCGTGCGCTCATGCTGCGCGTCATTGCTGAAGCACCAGTAGGTCCCATCTCTCACACAGCCTGGCGGGAGGCACTGCTGCCCCCTCCCCTCTCGTACCCTGCCCTTCCCATTCCCTCCCTCACCTGCCCCCTTGTACATTCCTCTTCCCCCTGCCCCTGGCCCTGCCCCTGCCCCTGCTCCTCTCTCCCACTTCAGCTTTGCAGGCCCTGCTTGTCTCACCTGCTGTGCCTGGCTGCTGGGCTGACCGCTGCTGTGTCGCTGCTGTTGTCTGGCTTCAGGGCACTCCCCTGTGGCGCATCAGGCTGTTCTCCACCCTGGCTGGGCTGTTCACCTTCCTCATGCGCAGGACCATGAACGTCAACGCAGACAACGCCGCTAAGTGCACGGCCAGGTGATGCCAGGCGGGCAGGCCTGAACAGGCAACTGCCATTGCAGCCTGCCGTTGCAGCCTGCCATTGCAGGCTCAGCTACTGCCGCTGCTAGTGATGATGATGATGATGATGATGATGATGACGACAACAATGACGGCGACGACGAGCGCACCGCCGATGCGCTGGGGGACTGCCAAGCAGACAGGCGACGACGACGAACGAGTGCACTGCTGCTGTCCCTGTAGCGATATCTTACTGTGAAGCTCAGTTGCCTGCCTGACGATGTGATCATGGCAGCTACCTGCTCACCTACCCAGCTACCTGGCAGCTACCTTGCCGCCCTGACCTCCTGCCTGCTCCCCTGCCTGCTTGTCATAGCCACTGCCCCGGCCGCCCACCCGCCCACTCGCTTGCCCACCTGCTTGCCCCTCGCCTGCTTTGCAATGGATGAAGCTGCTTGATGGACACCTACTTGCTCAAGGTGTGCCCTGACCCTCACCCTGGCCCTCACCCTGACCCTGACTCTAACCCCCTGGCCCTCACCCTAATGCCTGGCTGCCCATGCTTCAGGGTAAAGGACATCTTTGCCTTCGTGTCGGGGCTGCTGGCTGACGGCCGCCCCTACTTAGTGGCAGGCACCACACGGCCCTCTGCTGTCGACATCACCTTTGCAGCCCTGGGCGCCCCAGTGGTGCTGCCACCTAGCAACTATGGCGGCAGCTCCGGTGAGTCAGGAGGGGTAGGGGGGCCAGGAGGGGTAGGGGAGGCAGCTCCTGGTGAGTAAGAGAGGAGCAAGAGTAGGAGGTGTGACAGGTGTTAGGGGTAGCAGGGGTAGCAGGTGCCTCAGGCTAACTGACAGGATAGCTGACAGGATAACTGACCTCAGGCTAACTGACAGGAGGGGTAGCAGGTGCCAGGAGGGGTTGCCATGGAGCAGTGCTTGTGGTTGTCCAACAATGGCGGCAGGCAGCTTGGGTAGGCATAGCAGGGCTGCCGAGGCCAGGCAGGCAAGGTGTGAGCGCCTGTGTGGTGTGATGTGGTGTGACCGCAAGCCAGCAGGGGTGTGGGGAGCCGCAGGACAGCAGGCTGCTGCTGCCACTGAGCAGCTGTTACAGTCCAGCTACTACAAACCCACAGGCAGGAAGGCAGGTCAAGTATCTGGCTGGCGGGTAAGTTGACTGGTAGGCTAAGTGCTTCAGGCTAAGTGACAGGCTAACTAACAGGCTAACTGACAGGCTGACTGGAACACCCTTAATCACCTGGGCATGGGGCCAGACATGCGGCCATGACCTTGACACGGCATGGTCAGACACGGATTCAGCAGTGGTGTGATGTGGTGTGGGCTGCGGTGTGACACGGTGTGAGCGGCTGTGCGGTGTGATGTGGTGTGAGCGGCTGCAGGTGTGACGATGATGACGGTGGAGGACATGGGCCCAGACTTTGCTGCTACGGAGCTGCGACAGACCTTGGCCGGGCAGCACCTGCTCAAGATGTATGCGCTGCACCGCCTGCCAGCTGCTGAGGCGCCCAGCCCACAATCTGCTGCTGCTCCCACTGACAATGCGGGGGCACCATCATAGATGGTGGCTGGGCAATGCAGCCCCGCTAGCCAGCAGCAGCAGCAGCATTGCTAGCAGCAGTGGAAGCAGCATCAGCAGCCGGAGCAGCTGGAGCAGCTTACATGTGCAAGGCAACCACCCAACATGTTCATTGTCATCAGCACGTGTTTCACAGTTCAAGATGTATATATCCAACAAGGTTGAATGCCTACCACACAAACCGTGCACTTGACCACACACAAAACGTGCACTGCCGCTCCTGGCTGCTCCTGCGGGAGGGGAGGGGAGGGGAGGGGAGGAGCTCCTCTGCTACGGGCTCCTGGCTGCTCCTGGCTGCATCTGATGGCTTGGGAGGTGGTGGTGGTAATGGTGGTTGTGGGGAGGGTGGGGAGGCTTGTTTTAGGCTGCAAGGTAGTGGGAGGAGGAAGGGGGTGGGGATGTGGGGCCGTGACAAACTAGATGACAGAATTTGAGGTGGTGGTGGTTGTAGGGAAGGGGGGGATGAGACCATTAACCTGTAGCAATCAAGTCGTACGCTAGCGGTCAGGCTTGCAGCCACATGACTGCGAGGTTAACCACCCACCATTTGCTAGGGTGAGGTTTGTGGGTGGAGGTTTGTGGGTGGAGGGTGCTCATAGCGTTCATGCTCCTGGCTTCCGCACCCAGCTTCGTCTACTTCATGGCTCCCGACCGCCTCTCCGGGCTCTTCCACTCCTCCTTCGCTCCATCACACAGGCTCCAGGCTTCACCTCAGGCGTTCCCAACTACCTGAAAACCACCCCCCTGTGATACGAAGCCTGTATCTCCGCAGCCACTCATTCAAAAAATATATGTAAACAGTGCTTTGAACAGAGGAGACTCATAGCTACGAGATGGCAGACGCAGCAAAAACTATTTCGCGCTCAGCGGTGCTCAGTGCCTGTCCAAAGATACACATTTGAATTCATGCGATTTCGCCCCATGCGAGGCGCGCCGCTCTAGCACGCTTCGCCACACTGCTGTGAGTGTCACCTGCAACGCGCAGCAGCAGTCGGAACATGTTTTGCTTTTGGCATGTGGACGCGACGACGGCAGTCGTGACAGCTGGATATCATTATTAGCTTTTGGAGCTGCTGCTGGCGCTAGTGCATTACCGGCTGCTCTACCACGCTTAAAGAAGGTGCTAGGTGCAGTACATGGTGTTCTCTCACCTTGCTTTGCTGCCCTCGGCTTGTTAGCTGCAGGTGCCTCACGCTTACGTGACGTGCTTGCCGCTGCCAGCTGTTGCTGCTGCTGAGGGGGGGCACCAGCAGGCACAGCCAGCTCAGGGGTGGTGCCTGTAGGTGTCAGTTGCTGCTGAGATGTGGGTGCACACGTGGCTCAGTAGCTTGATCCTCGTTTTCCAAAGCCAAGAGGTTTAGCCCTAGCGGGCCGGTGCACCAGTGGAGTCCCCTGATTGACAGACCCAGCCTCACTGCCTGCATACTTGCGGTGGGCTGCCCTGCAGGCTCACAGCAAACAGCTACCTCTGACTAAAGCAGGCCCTAGGCACAGGGCATGGTGTACAGCACTGCATGCATCAGCCACGCATGGTGCCACACACATGGTAGGTGGGCCCATTTCATGTGTGTGAGATCATTTTTGGTACACTGTGGCACCAGCAAGGGCAGTAGGGCTCTGCAGATGGCATGCGCAGCAGGCGTGGTCACTGATTCATGTGGGCGCCATGTGTGTACCTGGATGACGATGTCAGTCGGCTTGCTGGTGTGGCTGAGAGAATGGACCGTTCTTGATCCTTGCTGCCTTCTAGGCCTCCTCTCCTGCTCTGCTTGCTGGCGCTCGACCCTTTGTCCAACCGTGCAACAACACTGGCGGGCTTGTTCTCTCCTGCTGACCGCTGTTGCCTGACTTTGCGTTTGCATGCTGGCACTTCCAGCTGCTTTGCAGCGCAGGGAACATTTGCCTGCGAGTGTGCACCTGGACTGCATGGCAAAACGCATGCTACCTTGGTAGGGCCTGCACAACCTGCTGTTGCAGCGCTGTGTTTTGTTGTGCAGCCGTGAGAGTCTGGTTGCAAAAGGCTCGAACACTGAAACGCCATGCATTGTCAGCTGCATGTAAGCTGCATGTGCTTACGTGCATTGTTGACGATTGTCTCTGGTTCAAGAACTGCAGCACGTCCATGTCTACGGCACTCTGGTCAAGGTTGCTATACTGAAGGTCATCGTCGTACGAGTCACCGCAAGAGTCGTGGTATGCACCAGTGTCGCGAACAACAGGTGCCGAATGCTGCCATTGGGCCCATTGGTCATACGCATCGTCATGTGGCAGCGACATAGGTGGCTTGCTCAGCTGCTGCTGCAGCTGAACTATTTTCATAAAATCGTATTGGGCAACCGGCTAAACCCTGCTAACTGACTCGTCCCTTGCCTGGCATGCCCACATGGCTGTCGAAAGCGGCGTGCACACGCTGGTTGTCATTGCTGCATCTCATTATGTAGAACGCGCCCGATGGGCTCTAGACTTGGCGGGCATCCAGTATGTCGAGGACAGATGGCCTCCTGTGCTACATGTGTGTTGCTACTCCGCGCTGCTGCGCTTGTCTCCTACGCACCATATTCCTCTTGCACAACTCACCATACACCACGATTGCTGCACCTCAGGTGTTTGGCTTGCGTAGCTATGGGGTAGTCAAGACGACCTCCCTACCAGTGCTGGTCCTGCCCAGCAAACGCAAGTTGACAGACAGCCAGGACATCCTAGACTATGCGCATGCAGCAATGGGACCTGCATCGCCATTGTACCCAAGTGACCCAGAGCTGCTGCGACAGGTCTCTGCCTTCAAAGCGTTGCCCTGCCGGGGATTATTTAGAGAGCGGTGCAGGCAGAGGCTGTTTGTTACTGCTGCCATTGAGTCACACGCACATCTGAGCCCTTGCCCATGCCCTGCTGCCAGCCTGCCTGCCTGCCCGCCTGCCTGCCTGCCTGCCTGCCCAGCCCCCTGGCATGCCTGGCCTTTCGGTCAAAGATCTGGAGCTGCTGTTTTCCAAGAAGCTGGGGGCCATGGCCCGGGTCATGGTGTACCAGGTCCTGTTCACCAAGCGTGCGCTCATGCTGCGCGTCATTGCTGAAGCACCAGTAGGTCCCATCTCTCACACAGCCTGGCGGGAGGCACTGCTGCCCCCTCCCCTCTCGTACCCTGCCCTTCCCATTCCCTCCCTCACCTGCCCCCTTGCACATTCCTCTTCCCCCTGCCCCTGACCCTGCCCCTGCTCCTCTCTCCCACTTCAGCTTTGCAGGCCCTGCTTGTCTCACCTGCTGTGCCTGGCTGCTGGGCTGACCGCTGCTGTGTCGCTGCTGTTGTCTGGCTTCAGGGCACTCCCCTGTGGCGCATCAGGCTGTTCTCCACCCTGGCTGGGCTGTTCACCTTCCTCATGCGCAGGACCATGAACGTCAACGCAGACAACGCCGCTAAGTGCACGGCCAGGTGATGCCAGGCGGGCAGGCCTGAACAGGCAACTGCCATTGCAGCCTGCCGTTGCAGCCTGCCATTGCAGGCTCAGCTACTGCCGCTGCTAGTGATGATGATGATGATGATGATGATGATGATGATGATGATGATGATGATGATGATGATGACGACAACAATGACGGCGACGACGAGCGCACCGCCGATGCGCTGGGGGACTGCCAGGCAGACAGGCGACGACGACGAACGAGTGCACTGCTGCTGTCCCTGTAGCGATATCTTACTGTGAAGCTCAGTTGCCTGCCTGACGATGTGATCATGGCAGCTACCTGCTCACCTACCCAGCTACCTGGCAGCTACCTTGCCGCCCTGACCTCCTGCCTGCTCCCCTGCCTGCTTGTCATAGCCACTGCCCCGGCCGCCCACCCGCCCACTCGCTTGCCCACCTGCTTGCCCCTCGCCTGCTTTGCAATGGATGAAGCTGCTTGATGGACACCTACTTGCTCAAGGTGTGCCCTGACCCTCACCCTGGCCCTCACCCTGACCCTGACTCTAACCCCCTGGCCCTCACCCTAATGCCTGGCTGCCCATGCTTCAGGGTAAAGGACATCTTTGCCTTCGTGTCGGGGCTGCTGGCTGACGGCCGCCCCTACTTAGTGGCCGGCACCACACGGCCCTCTGCTGTCGACATCACCTTTGCAGCCCTGGGCGCCCCAGTGGTGCTGCCACCTAGCAACTATGGCGGCAGCTCCGGTGAGTCAGGAGGGGTAGGGGCGCCAGGAGGGGTGAGGAGGCAGCTCCTGGTGAGTCAGAGAGGAGCAAGAGTAGGAGCTGTTACAACTGTTAGGGGTAGCAGCAGGTGCCAGGAGGGGATGCCGTGGAGCAGTGCTTGTGGCACAGTAACAGGTGCCTCAGGCTAACTGACAGGCTAACTGACAGGCTAACTGACAGGCTAACTGACAGGAGGGGTAGCAGGTGCCAGGAGGGGGTGCCATGGAGCAGTGCTTGTGGTTGTCCAACAATGGCGGCAGGCAGCTTGGGTAGGCA